>JAWNZC010000199.1:307500-545000 GCA_035771165.1 Paragorgia papillata | reverse complement strand
AGTTCCTAGCTTGTAAGTTTTCGTTATATTCTCTGTCAAAAGTTTTTCGTATGTGGCTGGGTTCATCTCGTATAAGTTTCTCGTTTTGTCAGCAGAAATGAATACATTTGGTGACGATTGTATTCTTCGTTTGTCTTTTTCTAAGGTTTTCATAAACGGCTCCTTGTCGTTTCGGAATTCGATATTTTCTATCATTCTGACGAAATCATCTTCAAAGTGTTTCAGTTCTGGCACAGTGGGCGGACTCTCTTTGGATTTCAACCCGAAAGTGTTCTTGTTTTTGTCGCAGGTGTTACCGTGTAAGAAGAAGTGAGCTTGCCATCGCATTCGTTTGATTAAGTGTTCTGATTTGTCGATAATATTTCTTCTATAAGCGTCGTGTGTGGGTAGGCCGATGTTCTTTAATGAATAGTTGAAGCGGATCTGTTCCATTCTGACGTTGATACCAAGCCAATCATGATCGACCGTGTCCCAGAAAATATTACCAAGACACGTTTTCTAAAATGGAACTTCTTATTCCTGGGATTCAGTTTGTGCAATGTTTATCCAAATCTATATTGGATAGTATTAACCCCCCAATAAGAAATCTATTTGTCATTGATGACATGATGGGTGAAAAAGATACGATTGTAGCCAAACTGTTCACGAAGAAATCCCATCATGGTAATCTGAGCGTGATTCATATTGTGCAAGATTTCGTATAGTTGTTACTTTTCCTAAAGTGTTTTACTTGTGGAGTTTACTGTCTGCGATATAGCGTTTTCTTGGGAGATATTTTCGAAGTGTTTTTGTCTGATTTTAAGGTAAGATGTTTTGCACTTATTCGTTTTATATTGCCTGACGACGTTCACTATTTGCGTATTTTATCAGAGTTTAATATACGTTTTGTTTCATTGACAGCAATGGATCTTATCGATGTACTCAAAGTTTGTACAACCGTCGAAGAAATTGAGGCGCTGGAATGGCTCTTTGATTTCGAAGAGAGGCATAAGGAAGCCGCCTTATTGCAACGTATTATATTGTCGAATGCCTTGGAGCGTGATTTGGAGAATGAACGTTGTGGGATTTCTACGGTATTAATGGATGGCTGGTCGGACGAGCAACGCGAATCCTTCAAACGAGACTGGAACGATGATTCGTTTGTGGCCGAGATGGACGATATCCCCGGCGGTCAGGCCTCCGAACCGGCGATACCCTCGTTAATGGATGGTTGGTCGAACGAGCAACACGAATCCTTCAGAATGGATTGGGGCGACGATTCATTTATGGCCGAACTACAGGATATTTCTGATTGTCAAGTCTCTGGTGAACCGTCGGTACCCGAGGTATCTATCCAGACTGGAGAAGGAAGCCGAAAACGAGCCGCTAAACCAAGTACGGAATCAATACCAAGTAAGAGATCTAAAACTGTTCCGTTATTTACGATAAAATCTGTTAAGCAAGTACGCGTGAAAAAGTTTAAGACCACGGGCCTTGATTATCGTGTTCAGTTTGGCGATTTACAAGTCCAAGGTTTGCCTGATGTCCTGAGGCAACTACATCATGTGTTTGAAAGCCTACTCGATCGTGTTACCGATGATATTACTATGCATGATCAGGTCAGGTTTATTATGCATTCTCCCCAGCTTGAATATCCCATTTCATTAGCATTCATGCCTCGTAAAAGATTAACCGTCGAGAGAATCTTAGCCGAGATCGAAAGAGTTATTCAGTCGAACGATTCGTTTAAGTTAGATGATTCGATTACCGTCAATATAATCCATGTTGAGATGCCACACGGCGGAACGGAAAGAAAGCGAAAGATTGCTAACCTCGATAAGTATCTTACTAACAAAAGAGCCATCGTCCGTATTCAGAACAAAGACGATCTTTGTCTTAGTCCTGCCATTGTCGTAGCCAAAGCCAAAGTTGACAACGATGAACGATACCCTTACATAAGCGAGTCTCGAAGGCCATTGCAAGGTGACCTTGCTCACGAATTACATGAGAATGCCGGCGTACCACTCGGACAGTGCGGTATCGAAGAAGTGAAAAAGTTTCAAGCCTATTTGACCGATTACCAGATAAACATCGTTTCAAAAGAGCATCTGAATGCTCTTATTTACTCTGGCCCTGAGGCACCGAAGCGTATTTATCTTTACGCCCACGATTACCACTATGACGTAATTACAAGCATGCCAGCTTTCCTCGCTCGTAAGAAATACTGCCACGTCTGTAAGAAAGGTTATGATAACATCGAAGACCATATATGCGGAGATACGTGCAAGTTATGCCATATACAAAACTGTCCGATAACGAACTGGGTATTTTGCGAAGATTGCGGCCGGTTTTTCAAGAGCCAGGAATGTTTCGATCGGCATAAAGCAGCGGTAGGTGATAAGCGACCAATTTGCGCATCCGTTGTGAAATGTCAACACTGCAACCATGTGGTGAGGAAAGCTAACGAACAGCCAGAGAAACACAATTGCGGACTTGTTCGATGTACCGTATGCCAGCAATACGTAGATCCCGAGGATCACCAATGTTACATTCAACCGGCAAAGAAAAGAAAAACTACTCAACAAACACGATCGGACACGAATGATTTAGTAGATGATGAGGCGGAAGTTGGGGGAGACGAGAATGAAGACGACGGGGGCGAGGGAGGTTACAATCAATTGTTGTTTTTCGACTTTGAATGTATACAAGAAGGCGGTGAACACCTACCGAATTTATGCGTTGTTCACGACGAAAGCGGTCAAGAGTGGGTGTTTAGCGGTGCAAACACACGGGATGAATTTTGCGAGTGGGTATTTCAAGAGAACAACTCCGGCAGTATAGTGATGGCTCATAATTTCCAGGGATATGATGGTTACTTCATTCTCCAATATTTGCATAAGAATGGTTTGGTACCCGAAGTTATTATGAACGGTGCAAAGATTTTAACACTAAATGTTCCTGCACTGAATATCAAGTTTGTTGATTCGCTATGTTTTATCCCTATGAAGCTAGCAAACTTCCGAAAACATTTGGTTTGAGTGAACTTTCCAAAGGTTACTTTCCGCATCACTTCAACACCGAAACCAACCAAGACTACCGAGGCCCCCTACCCGACGCAAGCTTTTACGATCCGGACGGAATGGCTCCTGAAGACCGTACAAAATTTTACCAGTGGTACAATAACCTGAGAGCCAACGAATACGTATTTGATTTTCAACAGGAAATTCTAAAGTATTGTCGATCGGACGTTGACATCCTCCGGAGGTGTTGTCTTGAATTTCGCGAACTGTTTCGATCTGTTACCAACATTGATCCGTTTGAAATTGTCTCACAATTGCTTCAGCATGTAACTTAGTCTTTCGAAAGAACTTTCTTCGTGAAGAATCGATTGCTGTAATTCCTCCACATGGTTATAGACCTCGCGATAAACAGTCGGTTATTGCTCTAAAGTGGTTAGCGTACACAGCACAAAGCAATAACATCTCCATTCGTCACTCTCGAAATTTTGGCGAGCAACGTATCGGTCAGTATCGTGTTGATGGGTATCATGCAGAGTCAAACACCGTCTACGAGCTCCATGGGTGTTTCTGGCACGGCTGCGTCTCTTGTTACGCACGAGACACGGTTAACCCCGTCAGTCAACAAACCATGCAAGATTTACATCAGCGCACGCTCGAGAAAACGCGTTTTCTAAAACGTCAAGGTTACAACGTGATTGAGATGTGGGAGTGCAACTTGAAGCGTCAACTCGAAGCAAACTCGGACATGAAAACGTATTTCGATAATTTTGAAATCTCCGAGCCTCTCGAACCCAGACACGGACTGTACGGGGGGCGCACGAACGCGGCGAAGTTGTTCCACCAGTGCCAGCAAGATGAGCAAATTCATTATGTGGACTTTACAAGTTTGTATCCATGGACGAATAAGTACTGTTCATATCCAGTGGGCCATCCTGAGATTATCACCGAAAACTTTGGCGATATCACAGAGTATTTCGGTTTGGTTAAATGTACCGTTGTCCCCCCACGTGGTCTTTACCATCCGGTTCTACTGTATCGTGCTCACGGAAAGCTTATGTTCCCGCTGTGCCAAACTTGTGCTGACGGATTGAACCAGGAGCAATGCACCCATACAGACCAGGAGCGTGCAATTCAGGGTACTTGGGTAACCAATGAATTACAGAAAGCTTTGGAGAAAGGATATCGGTTCATCGGAATACACGAAGTGTGGCATTTTCCCCAACAGAGCAACGAGCTATTCAAGGACTACATCGACACATTCCTGAAGATCAAGCAGGAATCCAGCGGTTATCCGGAGGGCTGCGACACCAAGGACAAGAAACAGCAGTATATCGACGAATACAATCAACGAGAGGGTATTCTCATGGATCGTGCAAAAATTGCGAAAAATCCTGGACTCCGTGCTTTGGCGAAGCTCATGTTGAACTCTTTTTGGGGTGAGTACAAATATTGTAATAAATATCGTAATAAATAACGTAAATTTATTAGAGAGAGCGCGCACATTAATATTGTTGATAGATATTGATTTTTTTGTTTTGTTTTGCAGGGAAATTTGCGCAGAGAACCAACATGACTAAAGTAAAGCTCATTACAGATCCGCAAGTGTATTTCGACATGTTGACGGCCGACGAAATAGAAGTGATCGATGCTTCGTTTGTGAGTGACGAGGTCATAGAGCTACGATATGAACACAAAGATAACTTCATCGAACCGAATGCCAAGACCAACGTGGTGATTGCTGCTTTCACAACTGCTCACGCCCGGTTAAAGCTCTATAGCACGTTGGAACAGCTCGGAGAAAGAGTGCTATATTACGACACGGACTCTGTGATTTACGTGAGTAAACCAGGAGAGCCAGAACCGGAGACAGGCGTCTATTTGGGCGAATTGACGGACGAATTGGACGGTGATTACATCACGACTTTCGTTTCTGGTGGCCCGAAGAACTATTCGTATGAACTTAGTAGCGAGAAAACGTGTTGTAAGATACGAAGTATCACTTTAAATTTTCAAACATTGGAAACAGTTAATTTCAATGTTATGTGTGATTTAGTATATCTTAATGTTCTGTGTGATATGAAAAACACAGATCCAGTGAAAGTGTCTGTAGATATACCATTCAAAATTACCAGGAATACTAGCACAAAGCAAGTTATCACAAAACAACAGCACAAGGATTATAGGATAGTGTACAATAAACGAGTAATTGTAGAAAATTTCAACACCATTCCGTACGGTTACTAATTTTTGCACATGGGATCTGTAAATAATTGTAAATAGTTTAGGGTTTTTAACTTTGTCTGCTGATAATTAATACTTTTGTGTGTACTTGTAAATAGGAAATTTAATAATATATCTTTTATTAACACTACCTGTTGTCTTATTTTCTGGCATGGCGGTTCAAGGGCTTAATGAGGGTCTTTTAGAGCAGATGGGTAGGGATGGGGGTTAGAGGGGACAGGAGGGTATTCAAGCGATAGGGCCATAGGGCCACGAAAAAGGCCCCCAGGGCCATATAAAGTATTTATTTCTGAGTACCTTTTCAAATCGTTCATTTTTTATCATGCCTCGAAGGCGTAAGGATTGTCCTGTCTGTGGCAAGCAAAGTTTATTAAGATTAGCAAATCATTTATCCAATGTTCATCAACTCTCTTCAAAAGATAGGCAACCGTATTTGATTCGCACTAAAGCTTCTCCTATAGATTTAGAAACTTTGTTAAACGAATTACACAGACTTATCCGAAATACTAAGTACACAAAACGGGCACAATGTACGAAGCGGCCAAAATGGTATAAATAAGATTTCACTAGATCGGTCTGCTCAGTTTAACTATGTACTCCATACAGCTAACACATCCTTTCGGGCTCTTGGTCTCTGGAGGTACTAAGACAGGCAAGACAACCTTTGTGAAACAATTGTTAGCTAACGCCCAAATCATGATCGACCGTGCTCCAGAAAATATCATGTATTTCTACTCGGAATATCAAGATACGTTCGGCGAAATAGAAACCTTAATTCCAGGGATTCAGTTCGTTCAAAGTTTGCCCCAGTCGATGTTGGATAGCATTAACCTCCAAACAAGAAATCTATTTATAATTGACGATATGATGGGAGAAAAAGATGCAGAAATTGCTAAACTCTTTACTAAGAAATCGCACCATGGGAATCTCAGCGTGATTTATATTGTGCAAAATTTGTTTCATCAAAGCAAAGATCACCGTACCATCTCTCTCAACGCTAGTTACTTAGTCCTCACGAAAAATGTCCGCGATGCTAGTCAAGTAATTCATCTGGCCAAACAGTTGTATCCCAGCAACACAAAGTTTTTCCAGCAAGCCTATCAAATGGCGACTAAAGAGCCATATTCCTACTTGTTTGTCGATCTCACTCCGACCTGTCCCGATGAAATCCGAGTAAGATCCGGGATCTTTCCGACTGACATCCACTACGTGTACCAGCCCAGAGTATAAAAGGGGCTGTTTAGTGACAATGTTATCATTTGACCATGTCTGCTTGTATAAGAAGGAACTGCGATGTTTTAAAAGTATTGTCAAAGTGTAATCCTCAACTGCGAAACGCAATTATAAAAGCTGCCAACGACGATATATTAGAAGCCATTAGGCAGTGTCTTTTGAACGTGTGGTGTGAAACAATTAAGATTACTCCGAAAACAGCAAGGAAACTATCCCCTTATAACGATCATATCAAGTTTGTTGCTGATAAACGTAATCCAGTAACAAAAAGAAAGAAAGTTATTCTACAAGAAGGTGAAGGTTTTCTACCGTTTCTCTTAGTTCCTGTACTTGAACAACTGGCAAGTTTTTTAACCAAATAATGGAACACGTCAGGAGATTGGTGCTAGTTCCAGAACATATGACAGATCGAAAGAAACCCTTGGTGGCTCCTTTAACAGCGCAGGTGAATGAACTAGATTCAGAAATGCAAAATCTTCTTAAACGTCAAGATATAACACAAGACGAGAAAGTGAAAATATACGATCAGTCGCTGCAACGTTATCTGGGTTATTACGATAAAAGAATGAGTAGAAAGTACGTGTAAGCGTCGTATCGACGCCCGTCGTATCGACGCTGAAACAGCACTCTCCGAGTTGCCTGGAGAGATAGAAACTGACATTTTAGAAAGTGTACCTGTAACAATGAAATCAAGAGCTCAACAGTTGGTTAAGAAACTTAAAGCAAATAAAGACCTCATTGGGTGGACTGACCAAGGACAGATGGTGTTTAAAGGACGACCTATTCCAGGAACAAATGTTATCGACTTGGTCAACGATTCTCTACGCCAATGAAAGAATTTCAACCCTGCTGGATGGCAGCTTTTTGCAAAAGCATTAGGAAACATGAATGTTCCCGAAGGCATTATCAGAAATGAAAATCGTTTAAGTATGGTACGAGAATATAAAACTAAAGATATTTCAGACAACACCCCCGTGACGTCACAGGTAGTCCCAGCAACATCAAAAAGAACAAAACAGAAACGAAGAGACAAAAACATACATCCATATAAATGGGTTAAATAAATTTATTCCTTGTAAAGCTTTGATATTACAATAAAGAATTGTTTACAACATTATTTGTCTTGTATTTATATTACACACTATAATATTTATGCATAAAGTCACGAACTAACACGTCATTCCATTCTTTATTATCAGTAAACATGCCAACAATTGTTGACATGGGTATATTTCTACATCTATGTAAAGCATAAAATAAACAATATTGTCCACACACGCGAGACCCTAATGACTGTAAAGTCTGTTCATTCCAAGTAAAAGTACTGCTATGATCTCGTAAAAACGTTTCAAAGGTTTTGCTATAAAAGCCCGGTCCTTGTGCGAACGAATCCATGAACTCCCCTTTTCCATCTGTGGTGAGATAAATTGCTACCCAATGCGTACCAGGTCCATTACTAGGATCCACATTCAGAATAAAACCTCTAGGTCTTTTCGATATCTGACTTGGTAGATGATCCGATGGTAACACGTCTTTAAATACGTTCTTGGTAAATGGATCACTTTTCAGAACGTCCAGGATTTGTAGAGTGTTTATCTTAACTGCTAAAGTCACATAGAACGTTTCGGTTGGCGTCAATTTCGATAAGACTTTGAAATTCTCCAAGCACCACGATATTTATAGCTGCTGTCAGAGCCGTTCCAAATTGACATTCTATCGATACGTTTCCATTTTTAATCGGTTGAATATGATCGCTCAGACACAGATCAGCTGTTAGATCAAACACGAATAGAGTGTACCCAATGGCGTACTCGTCTCGTGTAATACCATTGCCATCATTTTGAAATAATTTGTTAGTACCAGCATACAAGGTTTGGAAAGCGGACACGTAGTTACTTCCTCTCGCAGCAGCAAATTTCAGTTGTAGGGGTTTTCCAGGCAAATGTTCGCCATTTACCGTTAGACCAAGAGACGTAATGTCGTAGTTTTTGAAATTGAAAGGATTTTTGGCATAGGTACCATTATAAGCATCTGCATCGACCATTCCAATGACCACTCGATCCGGTATAGGGCCTTGAAATATATTTGGTTGATTGCCTGACATATTTCCTCTCGGTACAGAAACGACTTTACAACTGACACGATTGATAGGGTACTTGGCCGTGACACGTTGAAGGGCATGGGCATGAGCCATCATAACGGTAGAAGAGACGTTGACACGTCGAACGCGAAATACACATTCTTCCAAAACCACTTTAAAGTCAGGATGATCTGCTGACGACACTAGGGAAAATGGGTTTCTCGAACGCACTAGCTTGAGCTTGATTGGTACAGCACCAAGGATATAACGGGCTTGTGCACACAGATCGGAATGGATTCTGCCTTCCATAGCCACAGACTTACTTTGACTTGCATGAACATACCGCAGTTTCAAACCCTTGTTTGCATCGGCATCTACTGCCACGGGGTTCACGACATCCATTCGACCAGCTTGATCTTTATAGAACAGCGCTGAGGTCAGATGAGATGATTTTGCGTCTTTGCTAAAGTTCAGTACAGTTTCCATATATGATCAGTAGGGATAAGCAGTGCTCGACGGTGTGACAAGTTTGTTGTTCAGGTAAACTTCTACTTGAGAAAATAAAGCATGCATCCACAGATTTACAGGTCCGACTTGAACATTTTCATCGAGATTAGTTCCATCATGGTTGGTTATTTTTGCTTTCACGTGTAGATAACTGTTTGCTAAATCGGTATACACATCAGAATTTGCAGCACACAGAAACTCTATGGTGTCTGAAGCTCCAATACTCGACACTGGATCTATATCTTCCCAAAATGCTTTATTCATTTCTACTTGTGTAGCAGGCATTACAAATAAATCTAATTCTGATTTTGCACACTCACACGAATCTTTATGTAGGGCACTAAAAGCTTGACTCATGATTTATATTTTATAAACGGTCCAATCTTCCGTAGGCTCAGATGTTTTCTTCTTCACAGTTTGCGAGCGACTGACGGTTTTACGTCTAGTGTTGACTTTTATAGGAGAATTCACCCGTTTGCGTTTACGACCGGCTCCTGATTGGTTCGTAATCCGACGGACCCCTTTTTGAGCAAGATCTTTCACGGCTTCAGAACCACGCCCTTTTATCGCTTGCTTTACATTCTTCCCTGCCAGAACATCTTGACCAACGTCTTTTACAGCTTGCAGAGCTCTTCTTCCAATAGCTTGAGCTCCTCGTTTCACCAGGGGTATTGCAAAGCGTGCAATACTTTTAAAAAAACTTCCAATGCCGTAACCTTTCTGAATACGTGCACCTCGGAAACCAGGTAGACTTCCACCTTGTTGTCTTCTTAAATAATGCTGTTGAAATTGCTTTACGTCTGGAATAATTGTATGTCTCATTTTTAAATGAAATACGAAGATCTTCGCTTTTTAAAGTGAAGTGTCACGATCGAAGCCAAATGATACGTTTTCGTTTTTGTCGTCCTTTATATTCACTTCAGTCGATTCGAAGGACTTTACCTTGACAGGAATATATTGTAGGTTACGGAGACTGACGTTCACGTTTTCTCCATAAACTCCTTGAGTATTGACAATTCTGAGTAGGGGCACTTTGACATCACCGACAAACTGTGCATCCACGATATCAGTGTATACATACATGGCTGAAAATCCACCGTTAACATCTGCTACGTAAGGACTTAGGGTTTTCTTTTTAATAAAAGTGTCTTGTTGAAACCCCAATGTTGTAGCAATGTCACCACTAAACCAAACGTTTGCCCCATTTTTTACATCGACGGCAACATTCCGTGTACTTCGATTATACGTAAAATTTATCTTGGCTCGTGCCTCTTTGTTCATGCTAAGGTTTAAAGCCCCCACCAGCTCATCAATGGTGTTATAGTAGCCATTTGGGATAATACCCGTATCGTCATATTTTGTTCCAGCGTTATAGAGAAACGTTTGTTGACTACCTTTTCGAATTGCGCTCCATGTATGGGGATAATATAACTCTGATAAAGCTACTTCCCAGTCGCCTGTCAGTTGTATAGTTTCAGCAAGCTTCACTTTAAAATTTGCTACAGTATTATCTGGAAAATATTCCATTGAGCTATTGCTTGGAAGCGTTAAATAAAACTGTGTTGCCATGTCGAAGAATAATACACAAATGAACACAAATTGTGAAATACACACATATTTATTTGGTTATATCTTTTACATTATCGGCTGATACCCAAGAATTTAAATCTTCAGGGTAGCCTAACCATTTTACAAGATATTCTCTACGTTTACCACGCATGCGTGACGTAATTACTCTTTCTATTCTATAAAAGTCACTATCTGTCTTTGTAACTCTTTGCAATTCCTGTTCGTAAAATGTTCCTTGTAACTCTTCTCCGTGATAATCAGCAATCTTGTACACTGGCAGTCGTCTGGGTACCCGCTTCGTGATGGTGAACACCTCTTCGGTCCAGTTAGGTAAGTAACCTTTCTTGAATGTACGTCTTGCTTTGCTAATCCGAACTTGGTCACCAATGTTAAATTTATATTTGATGGGTTTGCTGGACTCATCGCCATACAGTTTTTGCCACACAATACTTTCGTTTTCTCGATTAACATCAGCTGGTCTCATCCCAATACTACGGTGTCTCGAATGGTTGTAGGAATATACTAATTTTTGTAGTACATCGGTATATTTCAACGTATTCTTTGCTGTAAAATATTTCCACATTTTCCCCTTTAAGGTTCGGTTAAATCGTTCAACGATGGATGCCTTGGTATCGTTGTGTGTTGTAAAAAATCGAATATGTTTGTCCTTCAATAACTTTTGAAAACGTTTATTGGTAAATTCTGTTCCTTTATCGGTATGAAGTTTTTCCGGCTTCCTTCCTTTCTTTAGTATCTTTTCAAAGGCTTTAACCAGACTCTCTGCAGTCTTTGTTTTTAATGGTTCCACCCACGCAAATTTGGACAGTACATCAATAACAGTTAAAACGTATTGATAACCATTATTTGTTTTACTAAGCGAGTCCATAATTACTAGATCCGCCTCCCATTGTTCATCCATCGCTCCAACAATAACACGATTTCGCTTGAAAATATGTCGTACTGGTTTATGCAAAGTATAGGTATCTTGTTGTCTAAGCCATGTTTTTATCTTGTTTCGGGATATCTGGAATTTTCCGTCACTTTTTACGACACGGTATAAGGCATCTACGCCGCCAAAACTTGCCGGACTTTTTGGGTTGTAATACAGGTCGTGAAGGTACTGTTCCGCCATCTATTTCGGATGCCTGTATCACAATCTTCCCCCCACAGCACGCTGAGATGCAGCGAATCTTTCGAAAAATATTACGAAGGGCTATTTGTGGTAAACCGCCACAGCAAGTCATGTTCACACAATTAAGGTTAGAGGTAAATGAATGAAAACAGGCAACGACGCAACATATATACACTCAGGCGATATATGCATATATTAATCTCTGGAACAGTTGACCAAGCATTCGTAACGAAGAATTCTCACGCCTCTTGTATTGTGATAAATCTACGTTGTGGAAATCATTCACCGTTCGTCGAACGGCCTCTCGAACCGTTTGGTTATCGTACGAATCGCCAACTCTGTACACGAAAGCGAGATAAGCGACTATTCTTCCAAAATTATTTAGATCCATTTCTTCATAGATATGATGAAGGTTCACACGATCTAATTGATCGCTAAAACTATCAAACAGGTGTCGATGATCGTCAAGACATGTCTGAATATAAAATGATAACGTATCTTTATCGATATCTATGTTATGTTGTTTCAATTCATCAAAAATTGTATCCATAGCGTATGCGTATTGGTCTATAACAATTCGTATTCACACGACCAAAGTTGGAGATAAATGAATCACAAAAAAGTCAGGTATAAACGTATATTTATTAGATAGATAATTAGAATACAAAATTTTACATGTTCAGCAAATGTGCAGTTTTCCAAGTCTATAGTCAAGTCATTTACCGACTTTTGAAAAAGGTACTCTTCGTAGGCTTTCTTATGATCAGTTTTATGGCTCGTGAATGTCTCTCCAGTCTTTTTGACTGTATATCTGTAAGATGGGGGCATACTAAACTATGGCAAGCCAAACTTGACAAAAGTGTATCGAGAATTCCATGCGTATGTCGAGAATTTGAATCGTGTATCGAGAATTTTATGCGTATGTCGAGAATTTCATGCGTACGCCGAGAAAAATATAATGTGATAGTCGAGAATTACAAGTGTGGTTCGAGATATATTTTAAATATTGTCGAGAATTTAAAATTCCAGGCGTATGTCGAGATTTCTGACTGTAACACTGGTCAGCAGCTTAGGATCAATACTTTATGTGAGCTTTCATTTTATGTCTTTAGTTATTATTCGAAATGGCGGAAAGTAATGATCCGGACTATGTGAGGAATACGGGCATTGTTCGGCAACTTCTGGCAAACTTAAATGAGCTCTCATCGAGAATATCATCACCGCAAACAAGTAGCGAAACAGAGGCCGAAGTAAGACGTGTTTTTACTGGCCATTTGAGTGGCAACGCGGTGAATGTGCCAATTCCATCTCCAAGTACATCGATGCAAGCGTCGACCACAGTCACACCGAGTTCGAACGTTGCTCAGGTTCGTGTACCGAACAGAAGTTTCGTAATGAGGCGAAACTTCTCAGGACAGCGGCCTTCCAGTTCTAGTCGAAGACAGACGAGGCAATCAAGGCAAAGAAGGCCTAGTGCGATAGAAAATAGACCATTCTTATGCGACTTGGTTTTGCTTGGGGGACCAGATTCGGTTCATGTTCCACGTCAAGGGGCACGGCTTGCGTTGATGAAACGGGGTCAGATGATCTCTGGATGCAGATTCACCAGGGGGATGAATGAAGCCCAAGTGGAAATTGCCATTATGGAAGCGTTAGGTGGCAAAATCCCTGATGGTGTGGATATAGAAATATTAATGTCAATGCACACATCCTTAGTTGCACCATCTTTGGCACCTGGGCAGGAGGGAATTGATGGTGCCATTCTGCAACGACTTTTTCAAAGTAAACCCCATTTACATTCGCCCAAGTAGGCAGATAATCATTGAACATCAGGTATGATTTTTTTCTTCTTTCATTTGTTGCAGGATCTGAAACAATTGTGTACCCATACAGTGTAGTTTGCCCATTTGCAGGATAGAAAGTAGGCATAACAGTAGAGAAACAGAATGAAACACGTAGAATTTGTGTTTCACCACAAACGTAGCCTACAGTACAGTAAAAAATCGATTCACTCGGTTTTCTCCCGGGTTATTTATAAAAAATGCCTGTAGCTAAACCTCCATGTTGTGGTATAACAAAATATAAAGACCTGGGCTATCCCTAACTCATGTTACATGTTGTCTCATGTTACTAACTTACTATCTTTTGGACAGTCAAAATATTCTATATTTTCATATATTTTATTATGGTGTTTTTGTAGGAAACTGTACATCAAAGTACAAGTCAAGATGGTAAGTTTTGTAGTGGTAAAAATGTTTGGTTGTATTTTTCTTCATTTTAAAATTTCAATGTATATGTAGGCCTGTGTGGTATCGTTTGATATAGTGCGTGCATGCTTTTTGAATAAAAATGTAGCACATGTTTTTACACAGCTCTTCTGTGAGTATCTAAATGTTTTGCTCCATAATATTACCAACAGTCCTCTTTCATTTTTTATTAGATTTCCCTGATTTAGAAGATGATGACAATTTGCTCGCAGAAGTATTGTCACTGGAATCAGAGCAATCATTGCCTCCAGAACTCGAGCAATCATCATTGCCACCAGAACCAGAGCAATCATCATTGCCTCCAGAACCAGAGCAATCATCATTGCCTCCAGAACCAGAGCAATCATCATTGCCTCCAGAATCAGAGCAATCAACAGTTAATGCTGAATTCTTTGATGTCCCATCAGATGCCTTACCAGGTTGTATATGGTAAAGAACTGTATCATACATGCACCACTGTAAATAACACTGTGAAATAACTAAACCATTTTAATATGACAGGGTTATTCCAGAAAAGATCCACACCCCTCCCACAGAGGAAACTTTTTGCTGTCCGGAGGGGAGATGGGGTACATTAACATATTAACTATAATTGTTCTATGTCCGGAGAGGGGGGGGCTATTTGGTATTTCCTCCGTGGGGGGAGTGGATATTTTTTTGGAATGACCCAATGATAAAAAGATATTTTTATTTCTTTTCTGTACCCTAAAACAAAGATAACAATATTTTATACACATGCACATTGCACAAGTATGAATTATTACTAATGTATTATTAATATAATCTATTTTTAATAGTTGTGACAGAGACGCATCACAATGAAAGCATCGATTTACATGCCGAAACTGTACCCGAATTCAAAGAAGTTGTAGTAGACCGATCAATGATTCGCCATGATATTATTAATATCTTCAAGGATCCGAACATACTCGATTGCATACTGAACATTACAGTTATAAATGCAAATGGCTATCCAGAAAAGGGGGAGGGAGAAGGTGTATTGCGTGATATACTGACACATTTCTGGCATGAATGTTTTACAACTCTCTGCATAGGTGGAACTGAGAAGACACCATTCATCCGACATGACCTTCAGAAACCAGAATGGGAAGCGATTGCCAGAGTTCTCGTGTTTGGTTACAAAAAAGCCACCTACTTCCCAGTGCAGCTGTCGCAGTCGTTCATCCTCTGCTGCTTATTTGGCGAGGATAGTATCGACAAAGAATCTCTACTCAAATCATACCGTTGTTACGTAGCTGCAGATGATAGAAAGGTCCTTGACATGGTGCAAAGCAAAGAATTTGATCTTAATGATGAAGATCTTTTGGATTTCCTATCGGCGAGCAAGTGCTTCAAAGTGCCTACGACGGAAAACATCATTTCCATAATTTTTGAACTTGCGCACCAGGAGTTGATACAAAAGCCCAGGTACATCACAAATTGCTGGTCCCCTATTTTGAAACTTCTTCAAAGAGGCCCAGATTCTACATTCCAAACACCAGCAGGAGTTGCAGAGCTCTATGAGAAAAAACGCCCAACAGCTAAAAAGGTGAACAAGCTTTTCCATGCTAACATATCCAGTGATGCTGAAAGGCAGAGCATGGATCATCTGAAGAGATACGTCAAATCGTTGGAAGGGAAAGCCCTAGACAGGTTTCTACACTTCATCACTGGAAGTGACGTTTTGACATGCGATTGCATTGAAGTAATATTTACTACGTTGGATGGTTTTCAGCGACGCCCAATTGTGCACACCTGTGCCCCCTCGTTGGAACTTCCAACCACTTACGAATGCTTTACAGACCTCGCTGAAGAATTTACAAGCGTGATGAGAGAGAATACATCATGGTCATTTGACATTGTGTAATGCCCAGATCAAATAAGAATGCAAGTTATCACAAGGTTGCAGTCCGCAATTGTTTTAACGGTTGTTTGAACACTTATAGTGGAATGTCAAGCTGAATGAATGACTGCTAATTTGCATTGACTTGTATTCTCGTTTTATGAAAAACCTTAACTGTGTCTTAACTGAAGAGACTGGTAGCGACAGTTTTGAAACATTTTACAGTATATATAGACATGGTTCCATTATGTACGTTTTAGTATGTTAAGTTTGTACAATTACTTCATATTTTACATGGTTCTTGTTCGTTTTGTTCATTTTGATCGTTTTGTTAGTGAACTGGACAATCATAGTATGGGATAGTATCAACTAAACCATGGTGTACTCTAAGGTACTTTGTTGAAATTGAATTCACCTATCGTGAAACTAGTTACCTGTAGTTTTGTGTGATTTATTCATTTTATGATATAAAAACTTTAAAAATGTAAAAATGGCCGATGTCTTCAAATTACTTACAGCTAGCAACAGGAATTGCAGCGAATAGACCACTCATTGGTCAATAAATATATAGATCTTATGATTATTAATATGTAATTATAAATTAATGTTGAAAACTAAATGTTGAGCAAGACTTCTCAGGCTTTAATTCCTTTAAAGTATTTTTCATAACCCTGTGTATATTTGCCGGCAGCCAGTCACGTTGCAAAAAGTACTAAATACTGATTGACCAGCAGTCGAACCCTAACCCGAACAAAAGTACTAACCCTAACCCGAACAAAAGTACTAACCCTAACCCTCTCAAAATAAAGTCCGACCGTAACACTAACCTAACCTATAATGATAAGAAAAAAGAAAAGTCCAATATTTTAACAAAATTCGGGAAGGAAGTCAAACTACACTACAAAATTATTCTAAAGTTTCCATTGAAAAGCATTATTTATATTGCATGATCAATAGAAGAATGCCGGTCAAATAGTCACTGTGTATTTTTAAAAGAACACAGAAGCGTCACAGAGGCATTGATTGCATTGAATGTCTATAAAAGATGGAATTCGAATTGCAGCATTTCCAAGTAAGTCATAAACATAAATTATAAAATATTTATTGACCATTGAGTGGTCGCTGCAATTCCTGTCGCTAGCTGCAAGTTTCAAATTGGCAGTTCTGACTGTCTTTGTTCTTCATGTTTGGTCAGACGCTCGGACATTTGAGCATGCATTGCCGCACATATTCTTCAAACTTTTCATTTCTAGGAGTATCTAATGTCTTAAAGTGAGGTGTGCAAATTAAATATGTTAGTTGAACTTCTTCAAAGTCATCCATTACTGGAAAAAGGTTTCGCACAATGTCAACTGCTTTCAAGTAATGTTCGATGCCATTATTGCCATCATCTTCAAGGGGCCGAACATTTTGTTGAAGGTACTGATATTGGTCTTCACTAAGCTCCACATCCGAGGCAGGCACAACAACATTATTTGTGGTAATCTCAGGCAATGGCCCACCATAATCGATACCATAGACATCATGATTGACCCCCGTAGGGTCATTAGGAATGGCATCAATGTTGGTTTGAAACAGAGCTAAAGGTGTTTGGTGATTCGCCGTTCTAATACAATTTAAATTCATCTAATGATGCATTTATGCGTGGTAGGTAAACATAATGTAATGCGAATAGGTAAACTTCATTGAGAGAGTTGAGTAATTCATTCTTCTCCAAAAATTGAAATACATCTTTGTAAAGTGCTGACATCACTCTATTGACTTCTGCCCACAATCGTTCTATTCGTTGATTCTGGACACTCCTTCCTGCTATGAAGCTTCCTCTGCCAGTGCCTCGATTCTCCACCATAAACCTTGCTACATCCACATTTTCAACGCCATGATCACCTCTTACACGAGATGGTAAACTGCAGTCTTGAATTCCACTTTGAAATAAGTCAAGCACAGTGTCAGCCCTGTTATTTGTGCAACAATGCAAATAAACAATCATTCGGCTGAAACCATCTATACAACCATGGATAATGAATCTCTGCGAAATCAACTTGTGATTTGAATCAATATGCCATAGGTAATTGGGACCATGGACATTATACACGCGGCGACAGATTGCATACCGTTTCCGTATGCTTCTGCCAATTTTATCAACTCGCTGAAGACTTTTTCGAACTCGAGCCCATTGAACATGAATATTTCTGCCTTTCAAACTACCCCGGATGTACGATTCACCACTGTATGGTGTTAGTTTAAGAACTTCCTGTACTTGTTGATCCAGGTCGGCATCACTTATTTCTGAGAAACTTTCCTCAATCCCAAACTCCACTCTTCTCCTGTGCAGAGTTCTATCAGATACACCAAGAAAGTTTGCAATGCCTTTCCAATTCATTCCTGTGTCTCGCAGTTGCTCAATTTGATCTTTAGTAATGTTGAAAGCGGGTCTTCCTCCGGTGCTTGTTAACGTCGAACATGCATTTATGGTTATGTTTCGCTCAGGACATGTTTCAGCAACTTGCGACAGTTTTTCCAGTTCCTTCTCCATCGCAAAAACCATGTCTTCTAGCAACATGGGCAGATTATTATCATTGGATGCGCTAGCCATGTATACATTTTCTGAGAGAGCCCCAGACATAGCTACAACAATTGAAATGTAGTTTTCCAGCTTGGTTTTGCAATATTCAACACCTACTATCGTGTCCTTGTTCTGAAAGGCTCTCAGGCTGCGTCCAAACAATGTGTTCAAACCAAGAAGGAAATCTTTGAGCTCTTCAACGTCTTCCGCCATCATGCTATTAAAAATATAAATCTGCAAATGACATGAAGTATGGTTTGATACCGTGGGTCAGCCGCTGACCAGTGTTACAGTCAGAAATCTCGACATACGCCTGGAATTTTAAATTCTCGACAATATTTAAAATATATCTCGAACCACACTTGTAATTCTCGACTATCACATTATATTTTTCTCGGCCTACGCATGAAATTCTCGACATACGCATAAAATTCTCGATACACGATTCAAATTCTAGACATACGCATGGAATTCTCGATACACTTTTGTCAAGTTTGGCTTGCCATACTAAACAGAACAGTGGAAAATGGTTCAAGGGGATCTTCTTCCGGTTTCCATTCGAAAAAGTCACAGCAGTTTTCTCTCTCGTGGGGACACGAGTAAAATAGACGACCTTGATTAGGACCTTCTTTCTTGACTTTGCTAGTACGACAAATCAGACCATGTCGACATATTGGTTTGATACCCTCGAAGACATCAGCCCATTGCCAAAACGGACAGGGATTTCCTCGTTCGGAGCAAACAAAGTATGGTCTCCCGTAACTTTCCTTCATCTTATCTTTAACCATTCGCATCTGTGCTAGTCGTCCATGGCCATAGCACCTTGGATGTACACATCCACTTTCATGGAAGGAGGCTACGGCTTTTCCAAACATGTAGCAATCTTCTTCTGGGCAAAAGAACTCGCAACTAGGTTTCTGTCCACAGAACCAAAACGTACCCTTCTGTGTAATTGTGGAAGATGCAGGTTCACCGTGTAAACATTCCATTGTAGTTGTATTCTAATCCAATGGTAGATTTTCTATTGCTTTGAACAAACGTTCCAATCCTTCTCTAAAGTCTCGAACAAGTGTAGAATCGTCCAACGAACTTAGCCGACCAGACCAGGTGTAATCCTAACATCGTAGTGATTATAGCTCAGCTCCGAGCTTATATAGCTTCATGCGCACTAATTATCCCAGTCTTGTCCAAACATGTCCTATTAGGCGGGCTCCGTTTATTACTTCCGTGCGTCACACTGTGATGCACACCGTGCGTCACACCGTGAGTCATGCTGAATATTAATGAGGCGGCATCCCTTTGGACGGTATATGGGGGGGGGGTCATCTACTGATGTATCTTGGTTTTCACCTAGACCGGGAGTCATTAACACATTTGGGTAGAATCGTCTAATATATTGGACTACCTTTATGTGTAGATCATACTCATCTTCTATTTTAAATGTTAAAGTGTTGGGGTTATTAAACACTCTGTAATGTCCAAACTTTCTAATAGATGGTAACACCTGAGAGAATATCCAATCTTGGAACATTTTAGCAGATTCTAGCTTAGAGCCAAATATGAGGGAATATAATCCAGGTTCCTTTATGAGAATAGTGCGAGGTTGCACATTTTTAAGGGAGTAGCATTTTGCTACCCCCTTTAGATTTTGGTCTTCTATCTTATATTTTTCATCTACATTGTCTATTAATGCTTCTCTGGTATTTTTATAACGCAATACTATGGCTATATCTTTTCGTTTAAAATAAATATTCTGTTTACCATCAATATAAGCATCAATGGATAAATTCATATCAAAGTTTTCAAATTTCTTAACAGATAATGCCATTCTTATAATATACTATATATTTTATTTCAATCAAACGCCTATCTACACAAGCAGTCTTAACATCCCTTACGAAAAAATCCTATAGAATCCTATAGGAATTCCTATAGGAATTTTAAAATTATTTTACAATTTCTAATGCCAGACTATTTTACACTGTACTTGTGACACTATTTTACTCTGTCTATAATTAATTAAGGCCAGATTACTTTACTCGGTCTAATTGTCTTACACCTGCCTTTTTTGCTTTGGCTAATGCCAGATAATTTTGCTGTCTAAGGGGTTTGCCTATATGAACTCCCAAAGAGCAAGATAAGGAGAATATTACAAACCAAAAGTTCATATCCAAAGTTTCGACAACAAGCCAAAACTGCACCTACACTTGGATCACATAGCAACGTTCAAAATTTCACTTGACAACATGTTCAATCAACCGTTGCAACTATCTGTGTCTCATGATATCATTAAACACTCAACCGCATTCCGCAGTATCAGACCATTGCCATAATTTCGAATTAATATGTGAGTGTAATTTTGAAACAGAATAGCATATCAGAATTCAGAAAGAAAGGCTACAGGTAATAAAACTTCTGGCTATAAACAGCGCCGTCACCACTGCAGAGGCTCCGTCTAGCCAGTGTCGTACCCAGGCGCATGCAGCCACGAAACCGCGCAGATAGCGAGCGTGCATTGATACTGGGATAGCGTCATATCATTTTCGATTCTCATCTCAGCGCGCCACGTTTGAAATTCATTTGTGATGGTGTTTTGGCTTTTGAGATTCAAGCTATGGAAACTTTTGGTAATAAAAGACTTTTTGTTTGCGAAGAGATCAGGCAGACAGTCCTCACTGAAGTAACATGTTCTTACGGAAAGATTTAACTAAAAGCCATGAAAATCCAGTTGAACCAAGAAAGTCCTAGAAGCTTCTCTCGCATGAGGGCCAAGGCTACGAGCAAGGTAAGAGATTGAGTATTTATCGTTTGTTTTCTATTGTCCTAATTATTGTAATGTGAAATTTTCTCTGGCTCTCGTTGTCAAATTTCCTATTTGATTGTCCAATACAAACCATTTTATACTGAAGTTAGTGTAGTTGAAGTCAATGTTTGGCATTAAGTCATCATTTAACAGATATGCAAACATCTACAAATGAGGATTGCAGTTGATGATAGCTGTAAAGAAGGACAGTGCTTCTTTATGTACTATATTTTCATTGATTTCTGTAACTAATTCCATACTGTTAATTTTCATAGGTAAACGACATCTGCTTGGCCATTTTGTGTCTCCAGAGTTGGAAAGAAATTACACAGGTCAGTTATACAGTAATATAAATATATAGAAATATGCCATTTCGATGTAATGCCTTTTTACTGAACAAAAAGTAACAAGACAATAATATTGAAACACAATTACCAAATTTCGTGAACATCCAGCCCCACTATTTCTGTCAAACCGAAAATTAAATCTGTATAATTATATGCCATGAAGTATTATAGAGGATACCGTCCACTGATTTAATTCAGTGGATGCTCAAGCTGGACCATTGAATTTCATATAAGCTTTCGTGTTCGAAACTTATTTTAGAAAAATGTACAGGAATATAAGCACAAGAAGTACTCGTTAAAGCTTAATATGCTAATATCTTGTATTTCTTTAAAATACGAACTAGTATTTAATTAACTAGTCATATGGCAATGTCATTATGCAAATCAATTATATTGTGGTGTGTCTGAAATACGTGTGTGTCATGGTAACTTGTTTTCTTAATTGAATGTGTTATGACATTGTGTTCAATACATTTGTCAAATTTTTATTTAGTCTAATTTTTATTTATTGTATTGTTTTAACAGATATGCAAACATCTACAAATGAGGATTGCAGTTGATGATAGCTGCAAAGAAGTACAGTGCTTCATGTGCTATATTTTCCTTGATTTTTGTAATTAATTCCATATTGTTAATTTTCATAAAACGACATCTGCTTGGCCATTTTGTGTCTGCAGAATTGGAAAGAAATGACACAGGTCAGTTATACAGTAATATTAGCCCGTAAGAAAATGAAAGACCTTGGAAAGGTCTTGAAAAGGTCTTGAAAAGGTCTAGAAATTTGGCTTGGAAAGGTCTTGTAAAGATCTACGAACAGCCTAAGGTAAAAGTCTTGCAATGGTCTGAAATGTGGGCTAAAATTGACAGCTCTAAAGACCTTTTCAAGACCTTTCGCAAATTGGTTTATTTCCGTTGAAAAGGTCTAAAATTGTCTTGAACGGTCTAAAAATGTCTTGGAAGATCTTAAGGTCTTGAAAGGTCTAAAAATGTCTTGAAAGGTCTAAAAAAGGTCTTCAGATATTTAAAAAGAGCCTTGAAATATTTTGAAACTATATTTAAATAGATCTACTGTATATCCCTGAAACATGCAAAGCCGCGAAACATACGTACGACGCAATATTAATGATTTACACTAGAACCAGTGGCGATACCTGTGGATACTTCATCTACTGGGATGACTCAGGCAGTCAGCTACAAAATGTCGAAATGAATATTCCTTACTAATAGAATTGTAGAATAGATGTTGGATATGAAAGAAGCAAGCATAGAGAAAACAATTGAATTGACCTCGATTGGGATTCGAACCCGCAACGCCGCTTCAACCGAACGAGTCGAACGGCATAGAGCATGGCGGATTAGTAACCAAAGCCAGATGCTAGTTCGAGTCAGCTGTTGTCAGCAAGCAGAGTTTTCTCTATACTTGTCCAGTAATATTCTAGCTGCTTTGTACTAGTACAGTTCTTTGTTACGGCAAATATTGAAGCCACGCGCGTTTCGCAAAACCAAGCTAAACCAAGTCATAGAATCATCAGAACGTATACTATTAAAATCAATATTCACAATTTATAATATGACAATCAGACAAAGTATTTGAAGAAACTCTACTTGATTAAACGTTTAACGGCAATGCCAATTAAAATTCACACAGAATGTTAATAGGGCTACGAAAAAGCGAGTAATACTGTATATAGGCAAGGAAAATTTGCAACGCGACTACAATTTGAAATAGACTCACCTCTGAGCGGCGCCGATTGTCCGATTGTTTATTGTGCTTCTTTGTAAACGTTTAAGAGAATGTTGGCAGCCTGAAACAATAGCTTTAAAAGGCAAGTACCACCACACTTTTCCATCTTTCTTCTTTCTTTAGTTTAATACCTTCGTAACAGGTTCAACTGAATCGGAAGAAGCAACGCGCAATTTTTAATATCCTATGTATTTCCGAATCAACACGCTTTACGCACAAGATTCAAATGCAGGCGCCAAGATGGTGTCAGTAGACACTTGACCGAGATTGAATTTAGCCGCAAGCATCTGACGGAATTTGGAAAAGTTTAATAGTCGCACATAATAATATATTTTACTTAGTTTTAGGACTGATTATAGGTATTATTGGGTTTGGCTCAGATGCGAAAACTGCTACTGCTACAAGTCTACAACGCCGTCCTTATTCGATGATAATAATTGTATTTGCAAATTAAATTGCAAGAGTGATTAAGTTATCTCCTTCGGCATCAACAAAGTATTTTTGCAATTTCCTGGCAAGGTTCAAGGCTATTTTTTTCTAGTTTAAATGCATGTGCATGCAATCCGATCAGACAACTGTAAAGTAATATATCATACACGAGGAGGAGTGTTTCATCAGGATATCCAAACACCGAGACTTTTGTTGAAAACCGAGGCGAAGCCGAGGTTTTTGAACAAATTTCGAGGTGTTTGGAATCCTGATGAAACATTCTTCCGAGTGTATGATATAGCTTCTCAAACAGATCAGTATTTTAAGAGAAAATCGAGGCGAAAGTTGGCTTAATTTATGTAATTTCTTCCTCCGATATCCAAACCACCGTCTCGGTACTGATTTCCTTTGTTTTCGGCTCATGAATTATTAATGAGTTTGAGAAAGATATTTCAAAACGGCATCAATTTAGCATGTGGACCAAAAACTCATTCTTTACCGTTTAACCTACACCAATTTAAATTACGGTAAGTTTAAGTTTTTGAATTTAGCTAGCCTATAGCGAGAGCTATATATTGACGCATTGCGCAATATATATATATATAGCTTATACCAATTTTAGAGCAAAACTGGAAACAAAAACTCATGCGAATTTGTGTCACAGCGCAAATTTTGTGCGCTAGCTAGTATAGCTACAGTGGAAATCATATTCTGATCAGTAATAACCATGCAGTGAATGACGTCAATTGCTAGACCTTGAGGCATATATCTAGACCTTTAAGGCAAAATACTTTGCCGAATCTATCCAATAGATCTACTCAAGACCTTCAAGACTTTTCTTCAAGACATTTCTAGACAATCGCGGCACAAAGGTCTTGCAAGACCTTTGATAGACTATTGAAGTCTTATAATTGTCTAGAAAAGGTCTAGCAAAGGTCTCCAAGACCTATCATAGACCTTTTCAAGACCTTTTTAGATCTTTCGTTTTCGTACGGGAGTATATAGAAATATGCCATTTTGATGTAATGTCTTTTTACTGAAATCTGTATAATTATATGCCATGAAGTATTATAGAGGATACCTAATACTTCAACAGACTTATTAAATGTCTATTAACTCCTTTTTGGCGCACTCCATTAATTCCTTAGAGAAGTACTTCATTCGCGCCATCTTACGCCTTCGCCCCCTGCGGAGAAATCATTAGCCTTCTTGTTCGTCTTTTCGCCAGGACCTTTGCCAACGTCTCCGAACTCAGTGGGCAATTACTCTGCTTCTCACAGACCTGTACGTCTCAAAGTAAGTCAATTGAAATATTTTTCAAGTATCTTTTTACTGGGAATAAAGTTATTCTGGTATAACAATCTCTCCATTGTTATATATATACATATATATATATATAATTATATATTATGTAAGATATTTGATTTGTTTGTTGAAACGTTTGGTCGTACGCGAGAACACGCGTGATGCGTGAAACACATGTAGTGTGAGTCGAACTCATCGAAGCGACCTGTTTTATGTTTGTTATGACTTGTATGTGAATTGTGTAAATTAAACGTATATATATGAACCTCTCGAGCCTCGAACCTCTCGGGTTTCGGAAGTAGCATTCTGACGTGGTTCGGCTCTTACTTAAAAGATCGTCGTCAACAAACTACCGTACTTGGTGCAACATCTACACCGCTACCTGTGACTTCTGGGGTACCTCAAGTTTCCATTCTTGGACTGTTACTTTTTTTATTATACACCAATAATCTATCTAACTCTGTCGTAAACTCTAGCCTTGCAGCGTTCGCCGATGACACCAAGATCTTCAAAGAAATTAACTTAGAAGCAGACGCCGCATCCCTGCAAAATGACCTCTCCAACTTCGAAATCTCTTCTTCCAAAGCCGGTCTCCATCTAAACATATCTAAATGCAAAACCATTCATATAACTAGAAAAATTACCAGAATTGAGTATCCGTACCAATTAAAAGATACCATATTGGAGAATACAGATTGTGAACGTGACCTGGGAGTATGGACGACAGGAAACCTGACTTGGTCTAAGCAAGTGGCACAGCAAACCAGCACAGCCAACAAACTGCTGGGGTATATCAGAAGATCTACCAAGAACATTAAGTCCTTTCCAATACGACGAAAACTTTACCTTTCTCTAGTCCGTTCACAGCTGGGTTATGCATCCCAAGTATGGGCTCCGCAGTCAGTCGAATTAATATCTAGAATTGAACGTGTTCAACGACGGGCTTCGAAATTCATTCTGGATCTACCCTTCCTTTGTGACGTTAAATACGAAGAACGACTACTTACGACTAAACTCCTTCCTTTAACGTACTGGCATGAATACCTAGACATTGTATTTTTCTAAAAAACTAACCACGGCATCAACATCCTCAACATGACCACCCTACCAACTCCTCAACATCGCAAACAAACAAACAAGATCATCCAACCCTGACTGCGACAAATATCAAACCAAAAAATGACAAAATCATACACAGTTTGGACAACAAGAATATGGAACATACTACCAAAAACGATTACAACAAAAGCATCACACTCTCAAACTTCAAGAAGTTGCTATTTAACCACTATATTAACACACTTAACAACACATATGATGTAGGCGACCCACGAACATGGAAAAGCATATGTTTAAAATGCAACACAGCTCGAAGCCTTATGAACCCACCATCATGTTGCTTTTAGTAGATATCGTAGTAAATTTAATGTATTTAATATATGTTGTATATCGTTATGTATTTTTAAAGTAACAGTTAAATCGAACTTGTTTTGGGGCCGCAGTAATTGGCACTAGCTGTTGCAGTTACCCAGCCTATTGTCTTAATGTCTGTATTTATGTTTGTAATGTGTATGGCAAAGTTATTAAAATAAATAAATAAAATAAATTCTCTTACATGGTCCTTTTGAGCCGGATCTACAACGAGTCATGGCCGATTAACTGAAGAAAACAGTGAAAATTCGCGGTGGACATCGAGCCAACACAACGAAAACCCTAGCTGCAACCGAATAAATCTTAACCTGATTTAATCCTGATGAACAATCTCCTGAGGCAGCTGAAGAGGAAATAAGACTTGTCCAACAACGACTAAACCTAAACGAGAAGACGGTGACACTTAAAGAATTTGACGAGAAGATAGTACTGTTGATTGATTACAAGGATATCGAAGAAGAAATGAGTATTGCTGACGACATCAGACAAGACATACAGAAAACAATCATACGAATAGACTCAGCACTAGGAAAACTTCAAAAGAATACGGGCACAAATCCTAGTACTCTTGCGACAAGTGGAGGAACGTCCATCCAACAGGCTACTAAAAGTTACCATCTATAGAACCCGAATGATCCCAGCAAGTCACAGCAAGCCAGGCTGATATTTGACAGTGGAAGCCAAAGATCATATATCACCACTGGAATTCAAAGAAAGCTGAATCTTCCATTATTAAGGAGAGACACTCTGATGATCAATGTTTTTGGTTCCAACAAAGAAGAGATGACAGCATGTGATATGGTAAAGTTTCAAATTGGAACTGAAGGAGGCCAGAGATTGAATCTAACAGCTTATGCTGTTCCCATGATATGCTCTCCAATCAAAGGTCAGACAACAAAGATTGCCCAACAAACCTACAAGCATCTCTCTGGTCTAGCCTTTCTGATCCTGCAAATGATGGGATGCAGTTTGATGTGGAAGTTCTAATTGGAACTGACTACTACTGGCATTTGGCAACAGGGCATGTAGTGCATGGAAAGGATAGCCCCTCAGCAATGCACACAAAGCTAGGTTGGGTCCTCTTATTGTCCAAGATTGTCCTTGACTGATTTTTCTTAACATTGTATCAAATACAGCTTAGATATGATTTCTATTTGTAAATTAAAGTCAATAAACAAATTGTGAAATTTGAGACTGTTTCGTGCAATTAGTAGAGAGATATTTGCATTTAAAAATGTATAGATTGCGCTCTACTACGCCGCTTCTCCGCCATATTTCTCTGCCCGAGGCCCTTTCTTTGTTACTCAAAAATTCGATCCAACTCAGGAGCAAAAATCTCTTCAAAAAACATCGCACTTGAAGCTTGCGGGAATACCGTCTACAGTTAGCAACCGAACCGTGCGACGGGCACTGAACAAAACTCAATTCCATTGGCTTCAGCCAAGGAAGAAAGGTTTGATGACAGTAAAAGATTTCTCAAAGCGATTAACATTTGCACGAATGATAACAAGAGATTACCCAGCCGATGACTTCTGGAAGGATAAAATTGGTTTCTATTTCGACGGTGTATCGTTTATTCCCAAAACCCGTCCTTTGGATCAAGCGTTAGCCCCTCGAGGTCGTGTTTGGAGAAAGCGCTGTGAAGTATTAAAAACCCTCCGTAGTTTTGACATCCAAATTATTAATAACATAATCTCTTCCTTGGGCAAAAGAATAACAAATATTAAGGAAAGGAAAGGCCAGAGATTGAAGTATTGACATTTAGAGTAACACTAAGACGATTGGACGTTAAAATATATCTTAAAATTATGTCGGTATTATTATTATTATTATGAACTATATTTCAACACGGTACAATTTCACCTGATAAAATAATTATGTACAAAGAAAAGAAAAGGTGATCTTCCAACCGGCCGTGCTTACACTAGTAAAAAATATGAATTACGATATTTACAAGAAGGTTAATTATAACTATAGATAAGAACAAAGGCAAAATGAATATGTTACTTAATATTAACATGTACGTTTTATGCTATATTTAAAATTAGCAATAGTTTCCGAGGACTTTTGTGATGAAGAAAGGCAGTTCCAGACTTCCGCCCCTCTGTATAAGAATGCATTTTTCATATTGTTTGTTTTTGGTTTAGGTAATGTCAAATTGGCTCTCGATTGTCTTGTGTTATGGTCGTGTACGTCACTAGTATTTGTAAACATATCACACAAATAATCAGGAACCATTCTGTTTTTTACCTTGTACATGAAAATTGAAAGTTGTTGCATCCTTCGTTTTTCGAGGTTCGGAACTCCTACAATCTTGGACAATAATGTTGTAACACCCCCTCCCCCCGATTCAATGTTGACCGAAATGAAACAATGTTGGACTGGAGTTTCATATAACAACATTGAATCGGGGGGAGGGGTTGACTGTTACAACTATTATTGTCCAAGATTGTCCTTGACTGATTTTTCTTAATATTGTATAAAATACAGCTAAAACATGATTTCAATTTGTAAGTTAAAGTCAATAAACAAATTGTGAAATTTGAGACTGTTTCGTGCAATTAGTAGAGAGATATTTGCGTTTAAAAATGTATAGATTGCGCTCTACTACGAGGCCCTTTCTTCGTTACTCAATAACATCTCCGTCACTAGAACAGTATTGCGAGAGAAAGTGCATTCTGTCCGTGGAAAAAATGTAGGTTTCGATACTTGGATAACTGTTGAACGAGAGATGTATTTCTAATATTACTATTGTTTAGATGTGACGCTATATTTCAGCCGTTGGGTGATAGATATCTGAGCCCGCTTTAACTGAATCTATATATGACATTATGATGATTGGGGAAAAACAAGCACGGTGTATAGAATTTCATTTCATAATAGAACATTTTATGTAAGTTTACAAATTATTTCCCAGCTAATACTATCAATGAATGGTCAATGGGAGCATAATTATTTTTATATTAAGATTAATAGCTTCAAAAACTACAGAAGACCCGCTACCTTGTCGTTGGAAATTTGAGAAATTAACGTATTGCGGCACGCGTCTTAGACGAAGCGAAATCTGGAGGAGGTTGAAATCATTCAATAAATAAATGTAAAGCTTAAGCCTCTTTTATAGAATGCTTGTAAAGCCACATTTATTCATATGCAGTTGGTTTAATTTCCCCTGCGCAATTATACCGCCTTATCCAACGGTCTACCACGGTCTACCACGGTCTACCATGGGTTTCAAAGGGAATTACATGTATATTAATTTTGTTATATTGTAGTGGTAGACCGTGGTAGACCGTGGTAGACCGTTGCATAAGGCGGTATATAATTGCGCAGGGGAAATTAAACCAACTACATATGAATAAATGTGGCTTTACAAGCATTCTATAAAAGAGGCTTAACCTTTACATTTATTTATTGAATGATTTCAACCTCTTCCAGATTTCGCTTCGTCTAAAACGCGTGCCGCAATATGTTAATTTCTCAAATTTCCAACGACAAGGTAGCGGGTCTTCTGTAGTTTTTAAAGTTATTAATCTTAATATAAAAATAATTATGCTCCCATTAACAATTCATTGATGGTATTAGCTGGGGAAATAATTTTTAAACTTAAATAAAATGTTCTATTATGAAATGAAATACACCGTGCTTGTTTTTCCCTAATCGTCATAATGTCAGATATAGATTCAGTTAAAGCGGGCTCAGATATCAACCAACGGCTGAAATATGAGCGTCATATCTAAGCAATAGTAATATTATAAATACATCTCTCTTTCAACAGTTATCCAAGTATCAAAACCTACATTTTTTTCCATCGACAGAATGCACTTTCTCTCGCAATACTGTTCTAGTGACGTAGATATTATTGAGTAACAAAGAAAGGGCCTCGTAGTAGAGCGCAATCTATACATTTTTAAATGCAAATATCTCTCTACTAATTGCACGGAACAGTCTCAAATTTTACAATTTGTTTATTGACTTTAATTTACAAATTGAAATCGTATTTTAGCTGTATTTTATACAATATTAAGAAAAATCAGTCAAGGACAATCTTGGACAATAATGTTGTAACACCCCCTCCCCCCGATTCAATGTTGACCGAAATGAAACAATGTTGGACTGGAGTTTCATATAACAACATTGAATCGGGGGGAGGGGTTGACTGTTACAACTATTATTGTCCAAGATTGTAGCTTACTTAATATGTCAGCTGATCGTGTCGTGTAATTCTCACGTGAGATTATTCGAAACGCCCTGTTCTGTAACTTTTGTAGTTTATCTGCTAATGTTTTCCCTAGACAACCCCATACTTGAGCACAATAATCGAAGTAAGGTTGGATTATGGATTGGTATATTGTTATTAGGGTATTGTATTCGATTATATCTCCAAGTCGTCTGAGTATACCGAGGCCTGAGGTGACCTTTTTTGAAATGTGTTCGACCTGCGCTGTCCAGCTTAGAGACTCGTCTATCATTAGGCCCAACGATTTTGTCGTTTTAACTCGCTTAATTTCTAAATTACCAACATTGATAACTGGATCAAAAGTTACTTGGCTAAGCCTTTTCTTGGTACCAATTATCATATATTCGGTTTTACTGTTGTTTAAAGTTAATTTATTTGCGGATAGCCAATTTGCAACATTGTTTAAATCGCCATTCAATGTTTCTTCAATTACTTTAATATCATCACTTGCTGTTGCAATTTGGGTATCATCTGCAAACATGTCTGGTTTTGCCCTGTTTAGACACTTTGGTAAGTCATTGATGTAAATTAGAAATAGCAATGGGCCTAAACCAGAGCCTTGCGGTATGCCTGTTTTCATAATTGATGGGCTTGATGTATTACCATTCACACAACAGTACTGGGTCCTATTTGATAGATACGACTCCAGCCAGCGATGCGCTGTTCCTTTTATTCCATAACTTGCTATTTTGTTTAAAAGTATGTTGTGGTCGACAGTATCAAATGCTTTTTTTAGGTCCAGAAACACAATCCCATTTAGTTTTCCAATGTCAATGTTTTTGTACCACTCGTTAGTAATATCCAGCAGTGCTGTAACAGTTGAGTGTTGTGGTCTAAATCCGTGTTGGCAATTTGTAAGTAGGTTAAAGTCATGTAAATAATTATAGATTTGGTTATGAATCAGCTTTTCCGCAATTTTGGCAACTACTGAAATAACGGATATCGGTCTGTAATTGGTCATTTCATCTTTAGCTTCAGACTTAAATATCGGAGTAATCCTAGCGATTTTCCAATCAATGGGAAATATGCCTGTTATAATGGAGTGGTTAAATATGGATGTTAGAGATGGTGCAATAACTGATGCTGAAATTTTTAAGATACGAGATGAGATACCATCAATTCCAGATGCTTTATTATTATTTTGTGTTTTTATAATTTATATAATAAATAGTTATCTGAACCATCCACCAATGGTCTACCACGGTCTACCACTACAATATAACAAAATTAATATACATGCAGTTCCCTTTGAAAAGGCGGTATATAATTGCACAGGGGAAATTAAACCAACTGCTTATGAATAAATGTGGCTTTACAAGCATTCTATAAGCACTTGACACAGCAAACTTTGGGTGAATGATGCGAGTCCTATTTAAATTATAGGGGGGGAAATACCAATAAGCAAGATAATGGGGTAATGCCCCTGTCTCTTCACTTAGCTGGCCTGTTTTTTTCCCCAGTAAATAGAGCCACAACAGTAAACTTGGCGGGAAACAATATGCATGATTTTGGTGGGCAACATTGAGTAGATATTAGTTATAAAAATGATTTATTTAAATTTTGAAGTCAATATTTTTGAAAACAGTTGGATTTCTTTTGGTTTTGGTTATGTTTTTATGCGTTTCAAAATGATGCATGTACAGCATCGTGCAGTATGTGCAAATGGGTTATAGGAGTAATCTTTGTTGGCTATTACTGTATGTAGGGATGTAGGAAGGGAAATCATTTTGGGGGGAGAGTTGTGAACTGTGATGGCACATACTAGGGACGCTGATAAATTTTTGAAATATACGGTCTCAGAGAGTAATTTCAAGCACGTTTGAACAGATTTAAACTGACAATAAATCTCTCTTTCAGTTGTTGGCAAATTAGGGGGGTCGGGCACCCCCCTGATTATGTATATTATTACCTTTGGTTGCTCAACTTGCAATGATATGTCCTGCTGTAGCAGTCTCACAAATGCCTTAGCCTGACCCAGAGCGCTCTTTAAAAAAGTGACAGTATATCCCATCTGACCCAGAGTGCTCTTTAAAAAAGTGACAGTATATCCCATTGGTGGACATGGCACCTCAATCAATTTTTTTGAATTTCCGTCGGATGTTCGCAGGATTTCATATCCTCCGCCATTTATCAGAGTGGGAAAGGTTTGAAGTAGTTTGTCATGGACATGTTCCGAATCACCATTTTTCCCCAATATTATCTTTTCTTCACCCAAACCTGCCAAACTAAGGCTGAACCTCAGGTAAGGTTTGGTTTACCTTCGACAGACAAACAAAGGCTTTGCTGAAGGTATTTTTAATATTATACGAGGATGATCGCCTCGAGTACGGCGTAGTGGATCTGCTGCCACGTGAAGCATGTTGTTGAGCCGGGCGTCTAGGTGGTCTGCTTGACGCTGTTGGCGGACGATAACCAAATATTCGTCGATGCTCTTCTAAAGCCATAGACGAATTGGAAGACACATTAGTAATGGCGGCGGTCAAGGCACCAGAAGATGTATTTGACGGTACTGGCGATGCTACTCCCGCTGTCGTTGAAGCAGAAGACGGTGATTGTACTCCAGCAACCGAACCGATGTCATTTGCAGCCGAAATAAGTCTTTCTGCAGTCTCTAAGAATATTTTCCATGCTAATACGTTCATTTAAAAGTCAGATGAACCTCGAACGAACCAAAAACACGTGCACACACTACACCGCTGCCCGGAAATCTGAATCATTGGGGTCAGCAGTAGCCAAGCTCGCAAAGTACTATCGACGAATTCGAATATTCCATTATATTGTTCGATGAATATATAATCTTGTCGTATTTTGAAAGATGATGGTCCTGTGCCATGTGAGTCAAACGAGGAACCAGAAAGTGTGTCAGTTCCAGTTCCAGTTACAAATCAACCGTGTGCAGAGGAAAGACATCAGGAACTTTTACAGTTAATTCATCCACTAAGAGACAATAATAATTATGCAATTGACATTCTTCTCGATGTTCTTACATATCTTGGCTGATTTTCAGTGCTTGAGCTGTTGATCATAACTTATCTAATGGGGGTGCTAAGTACTACAATTGTTAAAACGTTCAGATTGGGAAAACACACGAAAAAGTGTGCTTGTCAACAAAATAACATGCCATGTTTCTAAAAGGTGCATTGTACACATTTTCACAGTTAGTATTCAATCTACAATTTTTTAATTTTCTATCAAGTAACAAACCAATGCAATAACAACAGTTTTTGTCTGGCCAAATATTGTTTGGATGGTTACATAGTATTAAATGATGCATCATTGTCCATAATAGCTGTTAGCATGGCTTCCTTAAAATCCTCATATAATTGGACATCAGGTGGTAACTGCAATGATTCTGCATGTTGATGCAAATATTTCTCCTCCAGTAGCATCAAAGTAAACATCGATTGATGATAAATTGGCAACACTGGAAGTTCCAGTGACAAAGCACAAACATTTCTTAAGGTCTAAAAAAGCAGAAAGGTGATTTTAGTTGTGTTGGTAAAACAATAAGTGGACAAATTATGCATTCACGTTGGCTATTCTGTAACACTAATACTGTTGATGTCATGTAACTTTTGACAGCAATGTTCTGAAATTCATTCAGATGTCGTAGAAACCCAGTAGCCAATCAAGTGGGTTAGTTTAAACAAACTTGTGAACATCCAAACAACATTTCTATCAAAAGTTATATATATATATATAACAGGGTATATATATATAGGCAGGGTTGAGGGATTCCTCCGTCGAAATAAACATAGGTGCCAAAATCTCAGGGAATTTGATGATCATCTAGAACACCAAGGGTTTCGAGTCCTTCCCTCAGTTGGTCAAATAGGACCTTCCTTTTGTTAATAACAAAATGGCAAAGTATACATTGCACAATTTCACTTTTGTTTTTGAGCTAGAAAAAAACCAAAACGAATTAAGGCAGGGTTTTGCCAAAGAAGGCCAGGGGGTGCTAGAATTGTGCCACTTCAAATGAGGTGTTACACCCTATATAAAATTAAAATTATTTATACTTTGATGTTGCCCTAGTTTGTCACAGTTTCACCCTTATGACAACCTCCCATCTCAAACAATTCTGGGTTGGGTAACCCCCTGCCATGCCAACCCAAAACAGTCCTTTTATTATTCTACTCTGTCTAATATTATGACAATAATTCAAGATGAATTTGTCTCAGTGAAGTTCTTTTTTTCAGCGTAAGAGTTCTGGACAGCAAGGAAACATCACAGATAATGGTGTAATTGTATTTTATTGGCTGACAGAGTTCTGCAGAGTGAAGGGGCTGGTGGAGGTTGGCCTAGGTTGGAATGGGTTTAAGCTAGTTACATTTAAATTTTGTAATTGTATAATCTTTTGGACTACAGTAATTCTGGTTAAAAATAAAATCTTGATCACCTTACAGTACACCACAGTTGTCCATATATCTGCCCAAAATTGAGTAAAATAAAATAAACAGTATAATTATTTGGGGTCACCACTCGGAGTGGCTTCCCTCAATTAAAACAATATACAATAATAGAATTATACAGTTTAAGGGCCACACTACTCAATGTGAGTCCAAAATTAAACTGTAGAAATTATATGGCATCATGACTCGATCACCACACAAATTAAAGTTGGTATCTGCCCTAAATTAAAACAGTATAATTGTAGAATTATGTGGGATCACAGTATCTCTCTGTTAATTAACTGTTTAGCATCACTGAATGATTTGCATCTTTTGTGGGTTTTTTTGTTTTTTTTGGCAGAAAGATAAAACAGGCGATGATGACTGCAGTGAAGATTCTTTAACCGATCAGTCATCAACTAGTACTATCCCATCAACAGTTTCACTAAGTGATCATGATGGAGATTCAGTAGGTGAAGATGCTGGAGATCATGAAATGTCTAGCTCCCAGCCAAAATCAGTTTTAAGCCAAAGTGCTACAAATTACACCTTAAAGGCTTCTCAGATGATCTACAAGGCAATTTTGGGGATTCAGCCAAACACGGAGGACATTTTGAAAAAAAAGTTCAGTGTAAAAAGTTACTTACAATGACCCAGCTGTTAGAGGTAATTGCTAAGAAACTTGTGAATAACAAGTACTGTACCATCAAGGAAGGCATAAATATGAATAGTATAAGAATGGAAAATATAACTGTTCACAAAGAAATTGCCCTCTAGATATAGAGGAAGGTATATTGATGCCATATACTGTACATTTACTGTATGTACCATAAAAAAATTAATTTGTGTGTGTTACTGTTATACATATATAGTTACGTTACTGTTACTGTTAAGCATAGAGACTTCCAGAAAAAGTGTACCAATTCAGGCACGTAGCTAGGATGGGAAATTTAGGGGGGCGGTCCTTTTTCTGGGGGGGCAGTTGTAGATGCAAACTAAATCATTGTCTACAGATGAAAAATTGACACGCAACATTGTGGTTTCATTGACATTGTGATGTTTATTTTAGTAACAAGAACATAACTATTTCTATACGTATAAGCAATTATTACTTCACAATATTGTTACAATGTACTTCACAATAGTATTATAGTCGAAGCCGACGATGCTTAGTGCTTTTGAAATTATCTATGACGTCACTGTATGAAATAGAGTTTGTGATCTCCTTTTCAATAGAGAGCAATGCTAGGCTATTAAGACGCACAGTAGACATCTTTGAACGCAAGCGTGTTTTAATTCGCTTAACAGAAGAGAACATCCGTTCAACCTTGCAGGATGTTTGGGGTATAGTGAGAAGCACCTTGTAAAGAGCGAAAATTGAAGGGAAAATGTCTTTGTCAATAATATCAAAAACATCCATCAAAGTTTCAAACTTTGATACGTCATGTCGGGTGACAAATGAGCGAAAAACTTCTATCTCAGGATCAGGTATTTTCAGAGAGTACATCTGCAACAACTCAGTTAAGTAGCCCTTGTCAAGAAAGTTAGGTGATGTTGGTAAGGCACAAGAAGCGGCTCTCATAATGCCTAATTGGTAACCACCAAAGCGGGCATCGAGTTCTGCTAAGATTTCACCAACATTCTGGCGTAGAACAGCTGTAAGTTCTTCAGAGTTAGAGGAACTTTGCTGGCCAAGAGTACTAGTAACATAGCTGTCTTTTAATCGTGCGGATATACGTCGTTGCCTACCAGTATTTCGCACGCGAAAATTTTCTACCTCATACTTCTCACACAAACCATTAGCATACTCCACCACACTCTCAAAATCAAAGTTGGCCAGCCTTTCTTTAAGGTCACTCAGGAGTATTTGCAAAGATGAAACAGTCGTTGTAGATTTTTGAAAACCCTTGGTACAAAAATCTGAATAGTCATACAGACGAGCAAAGAAAACTAAAAGAATCACAGTCTTTTGGGTATGTAGCACTCCGAGTAAAGACTTTGCAGCAAGTCTTGTCTCTGCATCTTGGTCGTCTTCAAAAAGGCTTAAAGTATCCAAAATACAATCAAAGCGGCGCAGAAACCTTTCCACTTCCATCGAACGAGAAGACCATCGAGTACTACATGAATGAGTGAGTTCAAGAACCTGAGAATTCGGGTAACGCTCACGCTGAATGTCTAAGAAGGCTGCGTGGCGTTTTGTTCCAGTCATGAAAGTGTATGCCAAGTCCAAAGTATCAAAAAAGGATTTGATGGTTGGATGGCGCTCAGCAGTTGCAGATAGCACCAAGTTGAGTCTGTGCGAAGCACAGTGAATGTAAGTGGCGTTAACGTAACCTGCGGCCTTTATCAGTGCTTGTACACCTCCGTTCTTACCCGACATGACGCTAGCACCATCATAACCCTGCCCAACACAGTTAAGGGGATTGATATTAAAGGGCTCGAGCAGCTTTAGCAGTTTTGAAGATATACTCTTTGCATCCATTTCGCTTAATTCAATGAATCCAATTGCCCTTTCAACGATATTGCCAGCATGCAAATATCTTAAGGAAGCCCCTAACAATTCTTTCTTCGATGCATCCTTCACTTCATCAGCACGAATTGCATAATATTTGTCAGTTTCCACTTCATGTTTAATATGGCTGAGGAGGACAGAGGTCGTGGACTGAAGCAGATCATTTTGTATCTCTGGGCTTCGCATTTTAGCATTATTGGGAAGGGTTTTCATCCTCCTCATTACATTATCATCATACTTAGCTAAGAAATCTAAAAGTTCTAGAAAATTCCCTTTGTTGCGCGACACATCAGACTCATCATCTGCTCTCAGAGGGATTTCTTGTTTTGCGCAAAAAAGGATAACATCAATAATAGTCATTAAATGTTGCCTGTTATCATTAACAAACTTTTCATTTTGAAAATGTGGGTCAAGTTGTTGATCGACGGTTCCCACTTTCTGATGCACCATCCACAGTTTTTGAGTTTCAGCAGACGCTGTATGACATGCAGAACTCTGATGTTTTCGGCACTTCTCGCCAATTTTTTTCCAATCCTGAAGTCCTGTTTCTGCAAATGTAGGTTCGGTTGTTGGACCTCGAAAAAGCCGACAGGGCTGGCAAAAAATGGCATTATGGGCTTTGCTGTACTCTAACCATGAGAAGGAAGAGTACCAGTTGCTGGTAAAATGCCTACCCTGTGCGTTATGCGGAAAATTCATGACAGGTTGAGTTGGTTTTTCACCCTTCTGCGACAGGTCATTGAGCACCAAAGGTTCTGTTCTCGCTTGCTTCGCGTTTGCCATGGTGGCAGGAATCCTGGAGGCATCACTTCTAGGGTCTAAAGGGAGAACAACTGATGTATCTGCCGACTTCGATGTCTCAATACTGTCAGTGTCACTGTTGCGAGCGGCGGCACCATCTGCGTTACCAAGGGATGATGTGTCCGAACTTCGATTTCGCTTGAAAAAAAATGCTGATACTGGTGTATAACCTCCTGATGACCTTTTACTCATGTCACCACTCGGCACTCACCAATTGACTGAAGTCAAAAGCAAAACTCTAAAACGGACAGAATTTAGGGTGGGCAAATGTTCTCATTCATTAATTTTCAATTTGCATTGCAAATTAATTCAAAATAATGCAATAAAATAGGCATCTCCTTAAACAATCCTGATCAACATAATGAACATTGAACATACTATAAAGTATAAACAACACAAACCTTTGCAAAGGAATCACTAATACTACTTCTAAATGTACTTACCATGCAGTTAGTTTTTCAAATCGAACGCTGAAACAAAACATTAAAACGCAGCGCCCGCGATTTGGTTCAACACGTGGCTTATACTTCATGTTGTTGAGTATATTGTAAATAACGTAAATAAATGCTTCGTCGCACCTGAATAAATCTGAAATCTGAATGACTGGGGGAAATTGTTTTCTACTTCTACTTCTAGAGATACTACATACTATCCTTCCTTTAATTCAGGAAGGATAGTATATATTACTCCATGTTTTTTTGTGTAGAGCTTCAGAATTTTTTTGGGGGGGCGAAAACTAGCTAGCCCGTAGCTACGTGCCTGTACCAATTGCAAATGCAATATTAAATATTTCTTTTCTATCCAGATGTAATACATTTAAAGTGCCTAAATATATGCTTTTATATTACAATTCTATCTGTTGTGTTTTTTAATTGTCTTAATCTCTCGAATTAATATACAGGTAATCCCATTTTGAGGGTTAAATTGAGGTCAAAGTCGATATAATCCCATTCTTGGGATTAAACTGGGCCAATGATACCCCATTCCGGGGGTTAAATTGGGTCAATATAATCCCATCATTGGGGTTAAACTGGATCAATATAATCCCATTCTTGGGAATAAACCGGGTCAATATAATCCCATCACTGGGGTTAAACTGGATCAATATAATCCCATTCTTGGGAATAAACTGGGTCGATATAATCCCATTCTTGGGAATAAACTGGGTTAAAGTAATCGCATCATTGGGATTAAACTGGGTCAATATAATCCCAATGTTGGTGTTTTAGTGGGATTTTTTAAACCCAAGAGTAGTTTTGGTAGCATTTTCCCAGTTTGGGAAATTCCAATCAAAACCCAAATAATTCCCATTTACCATTTTCCCCCCTATTTGGGAATTGCACAAACTTTCCTGTGTGATCTACCTGAACCAGATCCTGACTGGAGTCCTAAAGCCGAAGACCTTACGAAACGCGTAACCTATTTGCAAAGACTGATCGACCATTTTTGGAACAAGATGGTCTGAAGAATATTTATTAGAATTGAGAGAATCTCATCGCTACACCAATGGAGAAACAACCTTAAGGGGAATTACCGTCGGAGAAATGGTAGTTATTCATGATGAAAACCATCGACGAGGATACTGGAAGATGGGAAAGGTGGAAAGACTGATTGAAAGTAAAGACCACGAGAATCGAGCAGCGATTGTAAGAGTTTCTAGCGGAGAAGAGAAACCAAGGACATTGAGAAGATCTATCAACAAATTATACCCTTTGGAAGTAAGATCGCAAGAAGATACAGAAACTACAAAGATATCAGCGAAAGACACCCAGACAGAATTAGAGGAAAGGAGCAAGGATAACCAGAAGGAATCCAGACCACGAAGAAGAGCTGCAATTATGGCAGATCTCCGAAGACAGGAATGGTTGCAAGATTAGATTTAGAACCTTTATGAAACTGGTATAAGGGAACACAAGTTTAGAACTATCGTTAAGTTGTTGTAGTTATATGTGTTGACCAGAGTAGTTTGATAGACATTCTGCTAATTAATTTCTGATAACGGGGGGAGTGTAAGATATTTGATTTGTTTGTTTAAACGTTTGGTCGTACGCGAGAACACATGCGGGAACACGCGTGATGCGTGAAACACATATAGTGCGAGTCGAACCCATCGAAGCGACAGTTTTATGTTTGTTATGACCTTGTATGTGAATTGTGTAAATTAAACGCATATATATGAACCTCTCGAGCCTCTGGAATCTAAATTCTCTTACATATTATACTCGGGTAAAAATTCACCAGTGTGAAGGTATCACCACATTCATCCTCGGATTCATCACCAGATTCATCACCACATTCATCACCACATTCGCAAAGCAAATATTTCACCCTCAATAATTACTTCAATAATGAACCGATCGGCACACACGATACACCAAATTAAAGCTTATTATTCTATCTTTCTGGCCCAAGATTAACGGCGTTTGTTTCAACAATTTATAGAGGAGAAAAATAACGATTTACTAGAAAGTACTCGCTCTTCGGTCTTGGGAGGAAAATTTCTATGGCTTCTTTTAATTTTAACCGGCTTTTCTATATATCAAAATGAAGCTCATTCTATCCTCTTGCTGGCCCAAGAAAAATTAGAAGTGGCCCAGATCTGGTTCAAGAGTTATTCGCTTTTAAAGCGAGACGCCCATATTGTTAATTACACAGCGCGCTAAAAATAGAACACTTTATTATTAAATTCGTCGGGATGGTCTTGGGGGAAAAATTTCGATGGCTTCTTTAAATTTTAACCGGCTTTCCCATAAATCAAATTGAAGCTCATTCTATCTTCTTGCTGGCCCAAGAAAAATTAGAAGTGGCCCATATGTGGTTAAAGAGTTATTAGATTTTAAAGCGAGACGCCCGAACCGCTGATCACACAGCGAGCTGAAATAGAACACTTTGTTATTAAATTCGTCGCGATGCTCTTGGGGGAAACATTTCGATGCCTTCTATAACTTTTAACTGACTTTGCTCTATATCAAAATGAAGCTCTTTCTATCCTCTTGCTGGCCCAAGGAAAATTAGAAGTGGCCCATATCTGGTTCAAGAGTTACTCGCATTTAAAGCGAGACGCCCAAACTGTCAATTTCCGCGCACCGGAAATAGAAATCTTTATTAAGTGTAGTTGCCGACATAGCCCTTGGGGCAAATATTTCGATGGCTTCTGTTACTTTTTACCGGCTTTCCTTATGTCAAAATGAAGCTCATTCTATCGTCTTTCTGGCCCAAGAAAAATTAGAAGTGGCTCAGATCTGGTTCAAGAGTTATTCGCTTTTAAAGTGAGACGCTCAAACTGTCAATTACACAGCGCGCTAAAAATAGAACACTTTATTAACTATATTTCACGACATAGCCTTTGCGGGAAAGATTTCGATGGCTTCGGTTATTTTTAACCGGCTTTCCTATATACGAAATTGAAGCTAAATCTATCTTCTTGCTGGCCCAAGAAAAATTAGAAGTGGCCCAGATCTGATTCAAGAGTTGTTCGCTTTTAAAGCGAGACGCCCAAACTGTCAATTACAGCACGCCGGAAATAGAAATCTTTATTAATTGTGGTTACCGACTTAGACATTGGGGGGAAAATTTCGATGGTTTTTGTTAATTTTAGCCAGCTTTCCTATATATCAAATTGAAGCTCATTATATCGTCTTGCTGGCCCAATAAAAATTAGAAGTGGCCCAGATCTGGTTTAAGAGTTATTCGCAAACGCCGAAACTGTGAAGGTATCACCACATTCACTTGGGGGGAAAATTTCGATGGCTTTTTCTAATTTTAACCGGCTTTCCTATATATCAAAATGAAGCTCATTCTATCCTCTTGCTGGCCCAAGAAAAATTAGAAGTGGCCCAGATCTGGTTCAAGAGTTATTCGCTTTTAAAGTGAGACGCCCAAACTGTCAATTACACAGCGCGCTAAAAATAGAACACTTTATTAACTATATTTCACGACATAGCCGTTGGGGGAAAGATTTCGATGGCTTCGGTTATTTTTAACCGGCTTTCCTATATACGAAATTGAAGCTAAATCTATCTTCTTGCTGGCCCAAGAAAAATTAGAAGTGGCCCAGATCTGATTCAAGAGTTGTTCGCTTTTAAAGCGAGATGCCCAAACTGTCAATTACAGCGCGCCGGAAATAGAAATCTTTATTAATTGTGGTTACCGACTTAGACATTGGGGGGGAAATTTCGATGGTTTTTGTTAATTTTAACCAGCTTTCCTATATATCAAATTGAAGCTCATTATATCGTCTTGCTGGCCCAATAAAAATTAGAAGTGGCCCAGATCTGGTTTAAGAGTTATTCGCAAACGCCGAAAGTGTGAAAGTATCACCACATTCACTTGGGGGGAAAATTTCGATGGCTTTTTCTAATTTTAACCGGCTTTCCTATATGTCAAAATGAAGCTCATTCTATCGTCTTTCTGGCCCAAGAAAAATTAGAAGTGGCTCAGATCTGGTTCAAGAGTTATTCGCTTTTAAAGTGAGACGCTCAAACTGTCAATTACACAGCGCGCTAAAAATAGAACACTTAATTAACTATATTTCACGACATAGCCTTTGGGGGAAAGATTTCGATGGCTTCGGTTATTTTTAACCGGCTTTCCTATATACGAAATTGAAGCTAAATCTATCTTCTTGCTGGCCCAAGAAAAATTAGAAGTGGCCCAGATCTGATTCAAGAGTTGTTCGCTTTTAAAGCGAGACGCCCAAACTGTCAATTACAGCGCGCCGGAAATAGAAATCTTTATTAATTGTGGTTACCGACTTAGACATTGGGGGGGAAATTTCGATGGTTTTTGTTAATTTTAACCAGCTTTCCCATATATCAAATTGAAGCTCATTATATCGTCTTGCTGGCCCAATAAAAATTAGAAGTGGCCCAGATCTGGTTTAAGAGTTATTCGCAAACGCCGAAACTGTGAAGGTATCACCACATTCACTTGGGGGGGAAATTTCGATGGCTTTTTCTAATTTTAACCGGCTTTCCTATATATCAAAATGAAGCTCATTCTATCCTCTTGCTGGCCCAAGAAAAATTAGAAGTGGCTCAGATCTGGTTCAAGAGTTATTCGCTTTTAAAGTGAGACGCTCAAACTGTGAATTACACAGCGCGCTAAAAATAGAACACTTAATTAACTATATTTCACGACATAGCCTTTGGGGGAAAGATTTCGATGGCTTCGGTTATTTTTAACCGGCTTTCCTATATACGAAATTGAAGCTAAATCTATCTTCTTGCTGGCCCAAGAAAAATTAGAAGTGGCCCAGATCTGATTCAAGAGTTGTTCGCTTTTAAAGCGAGACGCCCAAACTGTCAATTACAGCGCGCCGGAAATAGAAATCTTTATTAATTGTGGTTACCGACTTAGACATTGGGGGGGAAATTTCGATGGTTTTTGTTAATTTTAACCAGCTTTCCCATATATCAAATTGAAGCTCATTATATCGTCTTGCTGGCCCAATAAAAATTAGAAGTGGCCCAGATCTGGTTTAAGAGATATTCGCAAACGCCGAAACTGTGAAGGTATCACCACATTCACTTGGGGGGGAAATTTCGATGGCTTTTTCTAATTTTAACCGGCTTTCCTATATATCAAAATGAAGCTCATTCTATCCTCTTGCTGGCCCAAGAAAAATTAGAAGTGGCCCAGATCTGGTTGAAGAGTTATTCGCTTTTAAAGTGAGACGCCCAAACTGTCAATTACACAGCGCGCTAAAAATAGAACACTTTATTTAGTATATTTCACGACATAGCCGTTGGGGGAAAGATTTAGATGGCTTCGGTTATTTTTAACCGGCTTTCCTATACACGAAATTGAAGCTAAATCTATCTTCTTGCTGGCCCAAGAAAAATTAGAAGTGGCCCAGATCTGGTTCAAGAGTTGTTCGCTTTTAAAACGAGACGCCCAAACTGTCAATTACAGCGCGCCGGAAATAGAAATCTTTATTAATTGTGGTTGCCGACTTAGACATTGGGGGGGAAATTTCGATGGCTTTTGTTAATTTTAACCAGCTTTCCTATATATCAAATTGAAGCTCATTATATCGTCTTGCTGGCCCAATAAAAATTAGAAGTGGCCCAGATCTGGTTTAGGAGTTATTCGCAAACGCCGAAACTGTGAAGATATCACCACATTCACTTGGGGGAAAAATTTCGATGGCTTATTCTAATTTTAACCGGCTTTCCTATATATCAAAATGAAGCTCATTCTATCCTCTTGCTGGCCCAAGAAAAATTAGAAGTGGCCCAGATCTGGTTCAAGAGTTATTCGCTTTTAAAGTGAGACGCCCAAACTGTGAATTACACAGCGCGCTAAAAATAGAACACTTTATTAACTATATTTCACGACATAGCCGTTGGGGGAAAGATTTCGATGGCTTCGGTTATTTTTAACCGGCTTTCCTATATACGAAATTGAAGCTAAATCTATCTTCTTGCTGGCCCAAGAAAAATTAGAAGTGGCCCAGATCTGATTCAAGAGTTGTTCGCTTTTAAAGCGAGACGCCCAAACTGTCAATTACAGCGCGCCGGACATAGAAATCTTTATTAATTGTGGTTACCGACTTAGACATTGGGGGGGAAATTTCGATGGTTTTTGTTAATTTTAACCAGCTTTGCCATATATCAAATTGAAGCTCATTATATCGTCTTGCTGGCCCAATAAAAATTAGAAGTGGCCCAGATCTGGTTTAAGAGTTATTCGCAAACGCCGAAACTGTGAAGGTATCACCACATTCACTTTGGGGGGAAATTTCGATGGCTTTTTCTAATTTTAACCGGCTTTCCTATATATCAAAATGAAGCTCATTCTATCCTCTTGCTGGCCCAAGAAAAATTAGAAGTGGCCCAGATCTGGTTCAAGAGTTATTCGCTTTTAAAGTGAGACGCCCAAACTGTCAATTACACAGCGCGCTAAAAATAGAACACTTTATTAACTATATTTCACGACATAGCCGTTGGGGGAAAGATTTCGATGGCTTCGGTTATTTTTACCCGGCTTTCCTAAACACGAAATTGAAGCTAAATCTATCTTCTTGCTGGCCCAAGAAAAATTAGAAGTGGCCCAGATCTGGTTCAAGAGTTGTTCGCTTTTAAAACGAGACGCCCAAACTGTCAATTACAGTGCGCCGGAAATAGAAATCTTTATTAATTGTGGTTACCGACTTAGACATTGGGGGGGAAATTTCGATGGTTTTTGTTAATTTTAACCAGCTTTCCTATATATCAAATTGAAGCTCATTATATCATCTTGCTGGCCCAATAAAAATTAGAAGTGGCCCAGATCTGGTTTAGGAGTTATTCGCAAACGCCGAAACTGTGAAGGTATCACCACATTCACTTGGGGGGAAAATTTCGATGGCTTTTTCTAATTTTAACCGGCTTTCCTATATATCAAAATGAAGCTCATTCTATCCTCTTGCTGGCCCAAGAAAAATTAAAAGTGGCCCAGATCTGGTTCAAGAGTTATTCGCTTTTAAAGTGAGACGCCCAAACTGTCAATTACACAGCGCGCTAAAAATAGAACACTTTATTAACTATATTTCACGACATAGCCGTTGGGGGAAAGATTTCGATGGCTTCGGTTATTTTTAACCGGCTTTCCTATATACGAAATTGAAGCTAAATCTATCTTCTTGCTGGCCCAAGAAAAATTAGAAGTGGCCCAGATCTGATTCAAGAGTTGTTCGCTTTTAAAGCGAGACGCCCAAACTGTCAATTACAGCGCGCCGGAAATAGAAATCTTTATTAATTGTGGTTACCGACTTAGACATTGGGGGGGAAATTTCGATGGTTTTTGTTAATTTTAACCAGCTTTCCTATATATCAAATTGAAGCTCATTATATCGTCTTGCTGGCCCAATAAAAATTAGAAGTGGCCCAGATCTGGTTTAAGAGTTATTCGCAAACGCCGAAACTGTGAAAGTATCACCACATTCACTTGGGGGGAAAATTTCGATGGCTTTTTCTAATTTTAACCGGCTTTCCTATATGTCAAAATGAAGCTCATTCTATCGTCTTTCTGGCCCAAGAAAAATTAGAAGTGGCTCAGATCTGGTTCAAGAGTTATTCGCTTTTAAAGTGAGACGCTCAAACTGTGAATTACACAGCGCGCTAAAAATAGAACACTTAATTAACTATATTTCACGACATAGCCTTTGGGGGAAAGATTTCGATGGCTTCGGTTATTTTTAACCGGCTTTCCTATATACGAAATTGAAGCTAAATCTATCTTCTTGCTGGCCCAAGAAAAATTAGAAGTGGCCCAGATCTGATTCAAGAGTTGTTCGCTTTTAAAGCGAGACGCCCAAACTGTCAATTACAGCGCGCCGGAAATAGAAATCTTTATTAATTGTGGTTACCGACTTAGACATTGGGGGGGAAATTTCGATGGTTTTTGTTAATTTTAACCAGCTTTCCTATATATCAAATTGAAGCTCATTATATCGTCTTGCTGGCCCAATAAAAATTAGAAGTGGCCCAGATCTGGTTTAAGAGTTATTCGCAAACGCCGAAACTGTGAAAGTATCACCACATTCACTTGGGGGGAAAATTTCGATGGCTTTTTCTAATTTTAACCGGCTTTCCTATATATCAAAATGAAGCTCATTCTATCCTCTTGCTGGCCCAAGAAAAATTAGAAGTGGCCCAGATCTGGTTCAAGAGTTATTCGCTTTTAAAGTGAGACGCCCAAACTGTGAATTACACAGCGCGCTAAAAATAGAACACTTTATTAACTATATTTCACGACATAGCCGTTGGGGGAAAGATTTCGATGGCTTCGGTTATTTTTAACCGGCTTTCCTATACACGAAATTGAAGCTAAATCTATCTTCTTGCTGGCCCAAGAAAAATTAGAAGTGGCCCAGATCTGGTTCAAGAGTTGCTCGCTTTTAAAACGAGACGCCCAAACTGTCAATTACAGCGCGCCGGAAATAGAAATCTTTATTAATTGTGGTTGCCGACTTAGACATTGGGGGGGAAATTTCGATGGCTTTTGTTAATTTTAACCAGCTTTCCTATATATCAAATTGAAGCTCATTATATCGTCTTGCTGGCCCAATAAAAATTAGAAGTGGCCCAGATCTGGTTTAGGAGTTATTCGCAAACGCCGAAACTGTGAAGATATCACCACATTCACTTGGGGGAAAAATTTCGATGGCTTATTCTAATTTTAACCGGCTTTCCTATATATCAAAATGAAGCTCATTCTATCCTCTTGCTGGCCCAAGAAAAATTAGAAGTGGCCCAGATCTGGTTCAAGAGTTATTCGCTTTTAAAGTGAGACGCCCAAACTGTCAATTACACAGCGCGCTAAAAATAGAACACTTTATTAACTATATTTCACGACATAGCCGTTGGGGGAAAGATTTCGATGGCTTCGGTTATTTTTAACCGGCTTTCCTATACACGAAATTGAAGCTAAATCTATCTTCTTGCTGGCCAAAGAAAAATTAGAAGTGGCCCAGATCTGGTTCAAGAGTTGTTCGCTTTTAAAACGAGACGCCCAAACTGTCAATTACAGCGCGCCGGAAATAGAAATCTTTATTAATTGTGGTTGCCGACTTAGACATTGGGGGGGAAATTTCGATGGCTTTTGTTAATTTTAACCAGCTTTCCTATATATCAAATTGAAGCTCATTATATCGTCTTGCTGGCCCAATAAAAATTAGAAGTGGCCCAGATCTGGTTTAGGAGTTATTCGCAAACGCCGAAACTGTGAAGATATCACCACATTCACTTGGGGGAAAAATTTCGATGCCTTATTCTAATTTTAACCGGCATTCCTATATATCAAAATGAAGCTCATTCTATCCTCTTGCTGGCCCAAGAAAAATTAGAAGTGGCTCAGATCTGGTTCAAGAGTTATTCGCTTTTAAAGTAAGACGCTCAAACTGTCAATTACACAGCGCGCTAAAAATAGAACACTTAATTAACTATATTTCACGACATAGCCTTTGGGGGAAAGATTTCGATGGCTTCGGTTATTTTTAACCGGCTTTCCTATATACGAAATTGAAGCTAAATCTATCTTCTTGCTGGCCCAAGAAAAATTAGAAGTGGCCCAGATCTGATTCAAGAGTTGTTCGCTTTTAAAGCGAGACGCCCAAACTGTCAATTACAGCGCGCCGGAAATAGAAATCTTTATTAATTGTGGTTACCGACTTAGACATTGGGGGGGAAATTTCGATGGTTTTTGTTAATTTTAACCAGCTTTCCCATATATCAAATTGAAGCTCATTATATCGTCTTGCTGGCCCAATAAAAATTAGAAGTGGCCCAGATCTGGTTTAAGAGTTATTCGCAAACGCCGAAACTGTGAAGGTATCACCACATTCACTTGGGGGGGAAATTTCGATGGCTTTTTCTAATTTTAACCGGCTTTCCTATATATCAAAATGAAGCTCATTCTATCCTCTTGCTGGCCCAAGAAAAATTAGAAGTGGCCCAGATCTGGTTCAAGAGTTATTCGCTTTTAAAGTGAGACGCCCAAACTGTCAATTACACAGCGCGCTAAAAATAGAACACTTTATTAACTATATTTCACGACATAGCCGTTGGGGGAAAGATTTCGATGGCTTCGGTTATTTTTACCCGGCTTTCCTAAACACGAAATTGAAGCTAAATCTATCTTCTTGCTGGCCCAAGAAAAATTAGAAGTGGCCCAGATCTGGTTCAAGAGTTGTTCGCTTTTAAAACGAGACGCCCAAACTGTCAATTACAGTGCGCCGGAAATAGAAATCTTTATTAATTGTGGTTACCGACTTAGACATTGGGGGGGAAATTTCGATGGTTTTTGTTAATTTTAACCAGCTTTCCTATATATCAAATTGAAGCTCATTATATCATCTTGCTGGCCCAATAAAAATTAGAAGTGGCCCAGATCTGGTTTAGGAGTTATTCGCAAACGCCGAAACTGTGAAGGTATCACCACATTCACTTGGGGGGAAAATTTCGATGGCTTTTTCTAATTTTAACCGGCTTTCCTATATATCAAAATGAAGCTCATTCTATCCTCTTGCTGGCCCAAGAAAAATTAAAAGTGGCCCAGATCTGGTTCAAGAGTTATTCGCTTTTAAAGTGAGACGCCCAAACTGTCAATTACACAGCGCGCTAAAAATAGAACACTTTATTAACTATATTTCACGACATAGCCGTTGGGGGAAAGATTTCGATGGCTTCGGTTATTTTTAACCGGCTTTCCTATATACGAAATTGAAGCTAAATCTATCTTCTTGCTGGCCCAAGAAAAATTAGAAGTGGCCCAGATCTGATTCAAGAGTTGTTCGCTTTTAAAGCGAGACGCCCAAACTGTCAATTACAGCGCGCCGGAAATAGAAATCTTTATTAATTGTGGTTACCGACTTAGACATTGGGGGGAAATTTCGATGGTTTTTGTTAATTTTAACCAGCTTTCCTATATATCAAATTGAAGCTCATTATATCGTCTTGCTGGCCCAATAAAAATTAGAAGTGGCCCAGATCTGGTTTAAGAGTTATTCGCAAACGCCGAAACTGTGAAAGTATCACCACATTCACTTGGGGGGAAAATTTCGATGGCTTTTTCTAATTTTAACCGGCTTTCCTATATGTCAAAATGAAGCTCATTCTATCGTCTTTCTGGCCCAAGAAAAATTAGAAGTGGCTCAGATCTGGTTCAAGAGTTATTCGCTTTTAAAGTGAGACGCTCAAACTGTGAATTACACAGCGCGCTAAAAATAGAACACTTAATTAACTATATTTCACGACATAGCCTTTGGGGGAAAGATTTCGATGGCTTCGGTTATTTTTAACCGGCTTTCCTATATACGAAATTGAAGCTAAATCTATCTTCTTGCTGGCCCAAGAAAAATTAGAAGTGGCCCAGATCTGATTCAAGAGTTGTTCGCTTTTAAAGCGAGACGCCCAAACTGTCAATTACAGCGCGCCGGAAATAGAAATCTTTATTAATTGTGGTTACCGACTTAGACATTGGGGGGGAAATTTCGATGGTTTTTGTTAATTTTAACCAGCTTTCCTATATATCAAATTGAAGCTCATTATATCGTCTTGCTGGCCCAATAAAAATTAGAAGTGGCCCAGATCTGGTTTAAGAGTTATTCGCAAACGCCGAAACTGTGAAAGTATCACCACATTCACTTGGGGGGAAAATTTCGATGGCTTTTTCTAATTTTAACCGGCTTTCCTATATATCAAAATGAAGCTCATTCTATCCTCTTGCTGGCCCAAGAAAAATTAGAAGTGGCCCAGATCTGGTTCAAGAGTTATTCGCTTTTAAAGTGAGACGCCCAAACTGTGAATTACACAGCGCGCTAAAAATAGAACACTTTATTAACTATATTTCACGACATAGCCGTTGGGGGAAAGATTTCGATGGCTTCGGTTATTTTTAACCGGCTTTCCTATACACGAAATTGAAGCTAAATCTATCTTCTTGCTGGCCCAAGAAAAATTAGAAGTGGCCCAGATCTGGTTCAAGAGTTGTTCGCTTTTAAAACGAGACGCCCAAACTGTCAATTACAGCGCGCCGGAAATAGAAATCTTTATTAATTGTGGTTGCCGACTTAGACATTGGGGGGGAAATTTCGATGGCTTTTGTTAATTTTAACCAGCTTTCCTATATATCAAATTGAAGCTCATTATATCGTCTTGCTGGCCCAATAAAAATTAGAAGTGGCCCAGATCTGGTTTAGGAGTTATTCGCAAACGCCGAAACTGTGAAGATATCACCACATTCACTTGGGGGAAAAATTTCGATGGCTTATTCTAATTTTAACCGGCTTTCCTATATATCAAAATGAAGCTCATTCTATCCTCTTGCTGGCCCAAGAAAAATTAGAAGTGGCCCAGATCTGGTTCAAGAGTTATTCGCTTTTAAAGTGAGACGCCCAAACTGTCAATTACACAGCGCGCTAAAAATAGAACACTTTATTAACTATATTTCACGACATAGCCGTTGGGGGAAAGATTTCGATGGCTTCGGTTATTTTTAACCGGCTTTCCTATACACGAAATTGAAGCTAAATCTATCTTCTTGCTGGCCAAAGAAAAATTAGAAGTGGCCCAGATCTGGTTCAAGAGTTGTTCGCTTTTAAAACGAGACGCCCAAACTGTCAATTACAGCGCGCCGGAAATAGAAATCTTTATTAATTGTGGTTGCCGACTTAGACATTGGGGGGGAAATTTCGATGGCTTTTGTTAATTTTAACCAGCTTTCCTATATATCAAATTGAAGCTCATTATATCGTCTTGCTGGCCCAATAAAAATTAGAAGTGGCCCAGATCTGGTTTAGGAGTTATTCGCAAACGCCGAAACTGTGAAGATATCACCACATTCACTTGGGGGAAAAATTTCGATGCCTTATTCTAATTTTAACCGGCATTCCTATATATCAAAATGAAGCTCATTCTATCCTCTTGCTGGCCCAAGAAAAATTAGAAGTGGCTCAGATCTGGTTCAAGAGTTATTCGCTTTTAAAGTAAGACGCTCAAACTGTCAATTACACAGCGCGCTAAAAATAGAACACTTAATTAACTATATTTCACGACATAGCCTTTGGGGGAAAGATTTCGATGGCTTCGGTTATTTTTAACCGGCTTTCCTATATACGAAATTGAAGCTAAATCTATCTTCTTGCTGGCCCAAGAAAAATTAGAAGTGGCCCAGATCTGATTCAAGAGTTGTTCGCTTTTAAAGCGAGACGCCCAAACTGTCAATTACAGCGCGCCGGAAATAGAAATCTTTATTAATTGTGGTTACCGACTTAGACATTGGGGGGGAAATTTCGATGGTTTTTGTTAATTTTAACCAGCTTTCCCATATATCAAATTGAAGCTCATTATATCGTCTTGCTGGCCCAATAAAAATTAGAAGTGGCCCAGATCTGGTTTAAGAGTTATTCGCAAACGCCGAAACTGTGAAGGTATCACCACATTCACTTGGGGGGGAAATTTCGATGGCTTTTTCTAATTTTAACCGGCTTTCCTATATATCAAAATGAAGCTCATTCTATCCTCTTGCTGGCCCAAGAAAAATTAGAAGTGGCCCAGATCTGGTTGAAGAGTTATTCGCTTTTAAAGTGAGACGCCCAAACTGTCAATTACACAGCGCGCTAAAAATAGAACACTTTATTAAGTATATTTCACGACATAGCCGTTGGGGGAAAGATTTCGATGGCTTCGGTTATTTTTAACCGGCTTTCCTATACACGAAATTGAAGCTAAATCTATCTTCTTGCTGGCCCAAGAAAAATTAGAAGTGGCCCAGATCTGGTTCAAGAGTTGTTCGCTTTTAAAACGAGACGCCCAAACTGTCAATTACAGCGCGCCGGAAATAGAAATCTTTATTAATTGTGGTTGCCGACTTAGACATTGGGGGGGAAATTTCGATGGCTTTTGTTAATTTTAACCAGCTTTCCTATATATCAAATTGAAGCTCATTATATCGTCTTGCTGGCCCAATAAAAATTAGAAGTGGCCCAGATCTGGTTTAGGAGTTATTCGCAAACGCCGAAACTGTGAAGATATCACCACATTCACTTGGGGGAAAAATTTCGATGGCTTATTCTAATTTTAACCGGCTTTCCTATATATCAAAATGAAGCTCATTCTATCCTCTTGCTGGCCCAAGAAAAATTAGAAGTGGCCCAGATCTGGTTCAAGAGTTATTCGCTTTTAAAGTGAGACGCCCAAACTGTGAATTACACAGCGCGCTAAAAATAGAACACTTTATTAACTATATTTCACGACATAGCCGTTGGGGGAAAGATTTCGATGGCTTCGGTTATTTTTAACCGGCTTTCCTATACACGAAATTGAAGCTAAATCTATCTTCTTGCTGGCCCAAGAAAAATTAGAAGTGGCCCAGATCTGGTTCAAGAGTTGTTCGCTTTTAAAACGAGACGCCCAAACTGTCAATTACAGCGCGCCGGAAATAGAAATCTTTATTAATTGTGGTTGCCGACTTAGACATTGGGGGGGAAATTTCGATGGCTTTTGTTAATTTTAACCAGCTTTCCTATATATCAAATTGAAGCTCATTATATCGTCTTGCTGGCCCAATAAAAATTAGAAGTGGCCCAGATCTGGTTTAGGAGTTATTCGCAAACGCCGAAACTGTGAAGATATCACCACATTCACTTGGGGGAAAAATTTCGATGGCTTATTCTAATTTTAACCGGCTTTCCTATATATCAAAATGAAGCTCATTCTATCCTCTTGCTGGCCCAAGAAAAATTAGAAGTGGCCCAGATCTGGTTCAAGAGTTATTCGCTTTTAAAGTGAGACGCCCAAACTGTCAATTACACAGCGCGCTAAAAATAGAACACTTTATTAACTATATTTCACGACATAGCCGTTGGGGGAAAGATTTCGATGGCTTCGGTTATTTTTAACCGGCTTTCCTATACACGAAATTGAAGCTAAATCTATCTTCTTGCTGGCCCAAGAAAAATTAGAAGTGGCCCAGATCTGGTTCAAGAGTTGTTCGCTTTTAAAACGAGACGCCCAAACTGTCAATTACAGCGCGCCGGAAATAGAAATCTTTATTAATTGTGGTTGCCGACTTAGACATTGGGGGGGAAATTTCGATGGCTTTTGTTAATTTTAACCAGCTTTCCTATATATCAAATTGAAGCTCATTATATCGTCTTGCTGGCCCAATAAAAATTAGAAGTGGCCCAGATCTGGTTTAGGAGTTATTCACAAACGCCGAAACTGTGAAGATATCACCACATTCACTTGGGGGAAAAATTTCGATGCCTTATTCTAATTTTAACCGGCATTCCTATATATCAAAATGAAGCTCATTCTATCCTCTTGCTGGCCAAAGAAAAATTAGAAGTGGCTCAGATCTGGTTCAAGAGTTATTCGCTTTTAAAGTAAGACGCTCAAACTGTCAATTACACAGCGCGCTAAAAATAGAACACTTAATTAACTATATTTCACGACATAGCCTTTGGGGGAAAGATTTCGATGGCTTCGGTTATTTTTAACCGGCTTTCCTATATACGAAATTGAAGCTAAATCTATCTTCTTGCTGGCCCAAGAAAAATTAGAAGTGGCCCAGATCTGATTCAAGAGTTGTTCGCTTTTAAAGCGAGACGCCCAAACTGTCAATTACAGCGCGCCGGAAATAGAAATCTTTATTAATTGTGGTTACCGACTTAGACATTGGGGGGGAAATTTCGATGGTTTTTGTTAATTTTAACCAGCTTTCCCATATATCAAATTGAAGCTCATTATATCGTCTTGCTGGCCCAATAAAAATTAGAAGTGGCCCAGATCTGGTTTAAGAGTTATTCGCAAACGCCGAAACTGTGAAGGTATCACCACATTCACTTGGGGGGGAAATTTCGATGGCTTTTTCTAATTTTAACCGGCTTTCCTATATATCAAAATGAAGCTCATTCTATCCTCTTGCTGGCCCAAGAAAAATTAGAAGTGGCCCAGATCTGGTTGAAGAGTTATTCGCTTTTAAAGTGAGACGCCCAAACTGTCAATTACACAGCGCGCTAAAAATAGAACACTTTATTAAGTATATTTCACGACATAGCCGTTGGGGGAAAGATTTCGATGGCTTCGGTTATTTTTAACCGGCTTTCCTATACACGAAATTGAAGCTAAATCTATCTTCTTGCTGGCCCAAGAAAAATTAGAAGTGGCCCAGATCTGGTTCAAGAGTTGTTCGCTTTTAAAACGAGACGCCCAAACTGTCAATTACAGCGCGCCGGAAATAGAAATCTTTATTAATTGTGGTTGCCGATTTAGACATTGGGGGGGAAATTTCGATGGCTTTTGTTAATTTTAACCAGCTTTCCTATATATCAAATTGAAGCTCATTATATCGTCTTGCTGGCCCAATAAAAATTAGAAGTGGCCCAGATCTGGTTTAGGAGTTATTCGCAAACGCCGAAACTGTGAAGATATCACCACATTCACTTGGGGGAAAAATTTCGATGGCTTATTCTAATTTTAACCGGCTTTCCTATATATCAAAATGAAGCTCATTCTATCCTCTTGCTGGCCCAAGAAAAATTAGAAGTGGCCCAGATCTGGTTCAAGAGTTATTCGCTTTTAAAGTGAGACGCCCAAACTGTGAATTACACAGTGCGCTAAAAATAGAACACTTTATTAACTATATTTCACGACATAGCCGTTGGGGGAAAGATTTCGATGGCTTCGGTTATTTTTAACCGGCTTTCCTATATACGAAATTGAAGCTAAATCTATCTTCTTGTTGGCCAAAGAAAAATTAAAAGTGGCCCAGATCTGGTTCAAGAGTTGTTCGCTTTTAAAACGAGACGCCCAAACTGTCAATTACAGCGCGCCGGAAATAGAAATCTTTATTAATTGTGGTTACCGACTTAGACATTGGGGGGGAAATTTCGATGGTTTTTGTTAATTTTAACCAGCTTTCCTATATATCAAATTGAAGCTCATTATATCGTCTTGCTGGCCCAATAAAAATTAGAAGTGGCCCAGATCTGGTTTAAGAGTTATTCGCAAACGCCGAAACTGTGAAAGTATCACCACATTCACTTGGGGGGAAAATTTCGATGGCTTTTTCTAATTTTAACCGGCTTTCCTATATATCAAAATGAAGCTCATTCTATCCTCTTGCTGGCCCAAGAAAAATTAAAAGTGGCCCAGATCTGGTTCAAGAGTTATTCGCTTTTAAAGTGAGACGCCCAAACTGTCAATTACACAGCGCGCTAAAAATATAACACTTTATTAACTATATTTCACGACATAGCCGTTGGGGGAAAGATTTCGATGGCTTCGGTTATTTTTAACCGGCTTTCCTATATACGAAATTGAAGCTAAATCTATCTTCTTGCTGGCCCAAGAAAAATTAGAAGTGGCCCAGATCTGATTCAAGAGTTGTTCGCTTTTAAAGCGAGACGCCCAAACTGTGAATTACAGCGCGCCGGAAATAGAAATCTTTATTAATTGTGGTTACCGACTTAGACATTGGGGGGGAAATTTCGATGGTTTTTGTTAATTTTAACCAGCTTTCCTATATATCAATTTGAAGCTCATTATATCGTCTTGCTGGCCCAATAAAAATTAGAAGTGGCCCAGATCTGGTTTAAGAGTTATTCGCAAACGCCGAAACTGTGAAAGTATCACCACATTCACTTGGGGGGAAAATTTCGATGGCTTTTTCTAATTTTAACCGGCTTTCCTATATGTCAAAATGAAGCTCATTCTATCGTCTTTCTGGCCCAAGAAAAATTAGAAGTGGCTCAGATCTGGTTCAAGAGTTATTCGCTTTTAAAGTGAGGCGCTCAAACTGTCAATTACACAGCGCGCTAAAAATAGAACACTTAATTAACTATATTTCACGACATAGCCTTTGGGGGAAAGATTTCGATGGCTTCGGTTATTTTTAACCGGCTTTCCTATATACGAAATTGAAGCTAAATCTATCTTCTTGCTGGCCCAAGAAAAATTAGAAGTGGCCCAGATCTGATTCAAGAGTTGTTCGCTTTTAAAGCGAGACGCCCAAACTGTCAATTACAGCGCGCGGGAAATAGAAATCTTTATTAATTGTGGTTACAGACTTAGACATTGGGGGGGAAATTTCGATGGTTTTTGTTAATTTTAACCAGCTTTCCTATATATCAAATTGAAGCTCATTATATCGTCTTGCTGGCCCAATAAAAATTAGAAGTGGCCCAGATCTGGTTTAAGAGTTATTCGCAAACGCCGAAACTGTGAAAGTATCACCACATTCACTTGGGGGGAAAATTTCGATGGCTTTTTCTAATTTTAACCGGCTTTCCTATATGTCAAAATGAAGCTCATTCTATCGTCTTTCTGGCCCAAGAAAAATTAGAAGTGGCTCAGATCTGGTTCAAGAGTTATTCGCTTTTAAAGTGAGACGCTCAAACTGTCAATTACACAGCGCGCTAAAAATAGAACACTTAATTAACTATATTTCACGACATAGCCTTTGGGGGAAAGATTTCGATGGCTTCGGTTATTTTTAACCGGCTTTCCTATATACGAAATTGAAGCTAAATCTATCTTCTTGCTGGCCAAAGAAAAATTAAAAGTGGCCCAGATCTGGTTCAAGAGTTGTTCGCTTTTAAAACGAGACGCCCAAACTGTCAATTACAGCGCGCCGGAAATAGAAATCTTTATTAATTGTGGTTGCCGACTTAGACATTGGGGGGTCACCTCTTTCCAGTTTCCTTGCTGAAGCAGTGATGCAGGAACTAGAAAAGAGAACCATTTCTACTTGGACAGCCTCTTAATGTTTTATTGTAACAGAAATGCAGGAATGGTTCAACCAAGAATCTATACATTCCTTCCTTTCACTTCACAATAGCCATGTTACTGCTTATAGCAAAATTTAGCAGTAGTTTGATTTAGGAAAAGGTAGCAATGGGTTAAGTTGTGAGCAGGTCATGTCTTTAATTTCACATTGATGTGTACAGTAAATTGCACATCGTATACATGTATTCATTGATTTTATCTTTTTATTTCCAGGATATGTTAGTCAAAGTTTTCAATTTGTGACAAGAGCTACATGATACCAAATGCAATTTTTTCAAAAAACTAAAGACAAAAAGGAAACATTCAAGAAAACAAAAGAAGGAAAGAAGTGAAAGCTGAGTAGACAGTCTTTGAATGAATGAATGAATGAACAAACATTATATTAAATTAATAAGTTATTATATGTAATTGTAGATAACTGTATTTATTTGAAATTGTATCTTAAGCATTGACTGGATAAGTGACAACTTTTAATCGTTGTTTGAGTTGCATTTCAATTTTAGCCATAATAATATGCATGACAAAATTACTGTATGACAAAATTTATATTAAGCTATTTATTATTTAGAGTTGAAAGGGACCTTTTCCTTAAGGTGGCTCCATACAGTTTCTTGGAAAATGGAAAATACAAGTTTGAGAGTCCAAAGCACGTGATTAAACAATTCGGAAAAAGAATAAAACTAAATGTTATGCATAGTTAAAGAGTCTGACAATAAAAAACTGTTACCAAATAAATAGCAACAGTTGTTGCTATGGCAACAATGACGTTTCAAAATGGCTGCCAATTACCCTTCAAACTAATTTAATTCGAAAAAAACTTTGGTGAACCCCAATTTTTTTTTTTATTAAAACTTTTCTTGACGTATGAGTAATCAATAGGCCGATTGTAAAAAAATTCTGTAGAACGAATAATTTTTTTTCCGGAAAAATCATGTTTGATAATTTTTAAAAAATTTCGTTCTATTTAATTTTTTTTAAATTGGCCTATTGATTACTCATACTTCAAGAAAAGTTTTAATGAAAAAAAAAATGGGGGTCACCAAAGTTTTTTTCGAATTAAATTAGTTTGAAGGGCAATTGACAGCCATTTTGAAACGTCATTGTTGTATTGTTGCCATAGCAACAACTGTTGCTATTTATTTGGTAACAGTTTTTGATTGGCATACTATTTAACTATGCATAACATTTAGTTTTATGCTTTTTCCGAATTGTTTATACACGTGTTTTGGACTCTCAAACTTGTATTTTCCATTTTTCAAGAAACTGTGTGGAGCCACCTTAAGTACATAATAATAAATTAATATACTTAATTATAAATTATATGTAGTTTAAGAAATCATAACATTTTTAATGTGTTTGCTATATTATAATGAAAAAGCTGTTCACATTAAGCGATAGTTTTGTAGTGAAATTAACAACATTAACATTGTTTACCTTACATTAAACAATTGTGATTGGCTTAATTTGTTGATTTCTTGCGATCGTATGAGAGCCACACATGTCATAGAAAGGTATTTGATAGATTCAATTCAATTCAATTCAATTCAAAAACTTTATTTCCACTTCAACTGATTGTTGATTTCCAAGTGGGATGTGTTTAAAAATACAAATATTTACAATGGTGAAAGAAAAACTAATACTAAATATATACAAAATTTACTATACTACATGAGCTATCATTTCCTTCAAATTATGAAGGTTAACCACTATTAAAACCACCATGTGATTGGACAACCTTTTAAAACGAAACCTCACCCCCATACCACCCCCCGGTAATTACGCCCCCCGGAAACCCTAAACCTAACCACAACCCTCCGGAAAAATGTGCCTCCTCTCAAACCCCGACCACAACATGGTCAAGCTTCATATTTTGTAACCGATGATACCTCACTACATAGATAAATTTTAAGACCTAATTAATTATTTACTAAGTATTATTATTAATCAGGCTGACATTAAAAATGTTTTTATTAAATAAAGACAGAGATTCGCTATTTCTAGCTTCGTCGGACAACGAATTCCAAATTTTTGGTCCGCTATAACTAATACTTTTTTTAAGATATTCAGTTCTCGGACGTGGCAGGAAAAGAGCAGAATGCGACCCTCGTAGGTTATATTGATGAACAGTATTTGACTGTTGAAAAATCGCAGTGAGCTTTATAGGTGCCATATTATGAAAAGCCTTGTACATAAGCCTAGCTTTAATCTGGGCCCTCTGTTCTTCCAAAGTTTTCCAACCAAGAAGATCAAGGGCCAGACTCGATTGACCATGCTCATTTTTGTATCTGCGCTTGCGCAGATATATTGCTATCGTGTTGTGTGTGGGTGTGGGTGTGTGTGTTTGTTAGCTTTTTCGTGTAAACTCTAACCAATGCGCGACAATTACATCGGGGACAATCGAAGCTTAGAATTTTTTGGCGTCAACGTACGAGCTGTCAGGTTGAACGATGGAAACAAGTATTCTTTAATCCCGATCGTGTTTATAATATTATTTCGTCGCCATATCTATGCCACATCAAAAGAGCAACACTATTTTCGAAGAAAGACAATATTGCTGATACAAATGGCAAGTATTTTTAACATGACTTATAGTAAACTTGCAAGTGTGATCTATCACAGTTTTTGTGCGTTATACAGAACGATTGAATAGTTGACAAAAGGTTTTCAACTCGTTGGGCGATTTTATATCGAGTCAGGCGACTCAGGCCAACACGTGTACTATATAAAACTGTTTATGAATTAGGACCGTGGTCTTCAAGTGACAAACATTACTCTTCGGAAGGCAAACAATTGTCTTTGGAGGAAACTTACAAGTATTTATTTCACAACCGGTAGCATCATTTTACATTTTTAATGCCATCAAGTGTATTTAGCAGTACACACATGTACTCATTGACTGCTTGCTGTATAATAAACAATCCAAGATTTTGAACTAGATTTTTCTATTTAGCTTATAGATACGTGCCATACGTGTCAGGTAAACAACCTCACTGCCTTATTAATAAGAATAACAAGTATATATTTCACAACATGTACAGGTAGCATTCTTTTACATTTTTAAAGCAATCAAGTTTATTAGTAGTGCCTATTTAATAAATATTAGGTTGTTGTAAGTTGACAAAGTTGTATCTAATAAACCACGATCAGACCCACGATTTATTTTCTTTAATATCAAGGGATTAGCTTGTTATCTCATTCACTTATTAGTTATTACGTTCACTGAACTGGCCTGTTTACAAGGAGGTAGGGTTACCCTAGCACCCGAGTCAAAGTTAGGGTCATCCTGCTGCCCAGGTCAACTTTATTAGACCTGGTTACCAAGCACTAATAACAAGTTGGCAGGTAGGCGCGTTATCCCTACCAAATGCATTTACAAGGACAAAACGTAACCTGGCTACTAGGGTAACCCTGGCAGCTGGGTTACCCTAGGAGCATCCTTGTAAACACGACAAACAAAAAATGCAAGAAATGTATGATAACTAGGGTAATACGAGTGCTTTAGACACTTTGAATATCAGGGATGATAGTGAATGCATTACGATTTCATGTCAACCTCGAGTTTGTGCCATTGTTTCATAATAGGCACTATTTATAGGCTATAAATTCTGTTCTATAAATGTGTTCAGCGCAGATACATGTACGCTATGCGTACCTTTTGTTACAATTCATTATAATTCCGGCACTTCTGTTATGAAGTTTCTGTAGGCGATCTGAAAGAGTTGTGGTGATCGAGTCCCAAACTTCACAACAATAATCGAAGTGCGGTTGAACTAGAGCATAGTACACAGATGTTAGTGTGTTTTGATCGGTATAATCTTTTTTTTTTTTAAAGCACCTATTCCAGCCGATATTTTGTCTGATGTTATAGGGAGAGCCGATCAAAAGATATTCTGTTTTGACGATGTTTAGACAAAGTTTGTTTGTCGAGAGCAACTCCTTAACATTCCGAAGATCAAGATTCAGGGCCTGCTCTACTTCACTGATAGATGATTTACCAGATGCTGTTAGGTTTGTGTCATCACCAAACATACGGGTTGTTGTAAACTGCAGACAATTAGGCAAATCATTAATATATATTAAAAACAGAAGAGGGCCAAGAATCGATCGCTGAGGAACCCCACATTTAATCGTTTTTGGATTTGATAGTTTACCATTTACATAGCACATCTGTGAGCGGTCAGTAAAATAGGATTTAAAGGGCTGTATCACCAATCCCATATAATTTGAGTTTGGCTAATAACAGTCCATGATCAACCGTGTTGAAAGCCTTCTTTAAATCCAAGAAGACGACAAGATTGTAAAAACCACGATCCATATTTACGTACCAGTCATTTGTGCAGTCTAGCAAAGTTGACATAGTAGAGTGAAAACGCCTGAAGCCAAACTGATGTTTAGACAAAAGATTATAGGTTGATAAGTATTCATACAATTGCAAAAACTTTGCTAATGATTGGCAATATTGAAATTGGACGATAATTGTCCAGTAAGTTTTTGTGACCTTTTTTGTGAAGAGGAGTGACTCTGGCGATCTTCCAATCTAACGGAAATACCCCAGTTTCAATAGAACAATTAAATATCTTAGTTATCGAATCTGATAATTGAGGCTGCCAATTTAAGTACCTTGGCCGGTATTTTATCAACACCAGTTGCTTTAGAAACAGCCAATTTACTGAATGATTCAAAAAATTTTGAAGAACTAATTGAAAAGTGAATGGTATGTTGTCAACCTTATTAATGTAATCTTCAAATTTAGAATTGCAGCTACCAATTGTGCTTGCAATTGTTGGACCGGCATTCACGAAATAATCATTGAAACATTCCGAGATCTTAGTTGGTGATGAAATAGTATCTTGATCTGTTTTAATTTCACTAATTATAATATCTTTCCGTTTACGTTCGAGAATATCGTTTAGCGTTTTCCAAGCTTGCTTAGGATTATTTTTCTGATTTCCTATCCTATTTCTGTAATATCCTACTTTAGCTTTTCGCATAGCAATGTTTACACCGTTTCTATAAGACTTATACTGCCCAATCAACTTCAGAATTTGATAATATTGCTTGTTTTTTTGAAATAATCTCTGACGCATTTTATTTCTGATATCCTTTCGTCATCCATGGAACACTGCCCTCATTTCTTACTTTTTTGGACCTTATTGGTGCATGCTCATTAAGAGTATTTAAAAAGAGTTCCTTCCAAAAGTTCCATTTTTCATTAACATTTAATAAAGTATCGATAATGTACCATGGCTGACGAAAGAGATGTTCGTGAAATTTAATGCTATCTTCTTAAATTCTTAAAATCTTAAATTCTTAAAGTTTCGGAATGAAATTTCTTTAGTTGTATTTGACTTTGTAGTAGCATTGATTTTTGTAACCACACAGATCAAACTATGGTCACTTGCCCCTCTATGAATCACATCAGAGAATGTAATTTTCTCAGGCGTAGAGGTGATACATACATCAAGCAAAGTGGATGAGAATTCAGTAATTCGAGTAGGTTTATCAATTACTTGTGTCATTTGATACAATTCCAATTATGGAATTTTAGCTGCGTAATTTGTGTTGTCGAGAAGGTTGCAGTTTAAGTCTCCAAATAAATAAAGTTATTTGTCTTCATTATCTATGGCGCTAATTAAAGATTCAATTTTGGAAAATATGTCGGCCGTTGCAGAAGGTGGTCTGTGTATGGTAGAGATAATAAAAGGGCGCGAATTGGGTTTTCTTACTTCTACACATATAGATTCCAGGTCTTCCTGGGTTAAATCTGCCCTATAATAATAAGGTAACAAACTCTTAACATATATACAGACACCTCCTCCATTTCTATCTCTGCCCAAGCGTATTATATCGTATCCCGTTATGTTTACATGCCCGTTAGGAATGTTGGAATGCAACCTAGTCTCATTAAGAGCTAATACGTCAGTATTTTAATAAATTCAGATTCAATTTAACAAAACCATAATGATTGATTGCTACTGTTCAACCGCAAGGGGTCACGTGACACAGGATCCAACAAATGGTTTTTCTATGGGTAACAAATCTAACCATAATAACTCGTACAGAATTTCCATAGTTCGCAGAAAAAGTACTGAATATATGGCAATACTATGAAACTCCATAAAATTCCCATAAGGAATGTGGGAATCCTATGGATTTTTGCCAATTTCCTACATTTTCCATATATATGGATCTGATATGGGGAGTAGAAGCCCATAGCAAAACCATACCCTCTTCCATAGTTTTCCCATAGTTTGCAGAAAAAGTAATGAATATATGGCAATACTATGAAATTCCATATAATTCCCATAAGGAATATGCGAATCTTATGGATTTTTGCCAATTTCCTACATTTTCCATATATGTGGCTCTGATATGGAGAGTAGAAGCCCATAGCAAAACCATATCTACCCATGAATAGGCCATAGTTCAACCCATATTTTTCCATACTTGGGCCATACAAGTAGAGGTACATACGTAAGGGTACATACGCTTAGAAGTTGGTGAAAAACCATAGCATGAAGAGGTCAACAATATACTAAACTAGAAGTTACTATCGCAAGGAAGTGCTGCCTGGTATACAAAATTGGATAAGGGTGTAAAAGAAAAAAAGCCTTGTGTTTTTAAGGTTGTTAGTAGTTACTTGTTAGCAGTGGCGTTTATACCAGAACCCTGATTATGGCAGAAGAGCTGGTGCTTCCCTTGTTGTACCATATTTCCAATTTAATTTATTTATGGAATAACAAAACAAAAAGTCAATGATTTCATTTTCAAGTAATAGTCAATTTTATCCATATATTATAACCCTTTTCGAAGGTATTGCGATGTTACCATGGCAACACTGAAAACACCTAAACACCAATGGTTTTGTCCATAAATGTCTGATGGCTTGATCAGAAGCAGGTGAATTTATAAATAATACTTTAAAATTTAAAAAAGGTTTTTTGTAAATTATTTTAATAAATTTTAAAAAAATTATTTAAAGTTACGGTGGCACGAAGCTATGAATTTTATCTTCGAGTGGTGAAAACAATATTTTACGAAGAGGGAAGCAAATGAGTAAAATATTGTTTTAACCACAAGAAGATAAAATTCATATCTTCAAGCGAATGTGTAATTTTCTTTGTATAATTATTATATAGAAACAACACAATAAAAGTTCAATTCGGTTAGTCACGTGATCGATATCTTTACTAGTGAGGGTATCAAAATGTCACTGTATATTTGCACTCGCTTCTATATAATAAATTTAAAATGCAATTAAAATATGTATACACAAAGTAATTGGCACAATGGTTGCATCAAATTATCTTTAATATGAAGATGGAACAATTATAACAAATGTGTAAGACATCTGTTTAACTTTAATATATTTAAATTTTAAATGCTAAAATAGCACTTGAATATCAACATTGAAATTGCATGAATATTAACATTAACAATAACGATTATAATAGAAATAACACTTTAAAGTGCTTATGAAACGAAATTTTCGATTTTAATTTTTTGGTCTGTTCTAAGGGTTTTTTGGGTGCTGAGCACGATGCGCTTGTTATTTTTTTATTTTTCTGGACATAAGTACCCCTTTTCAGCGTTTGAAAATTTGCATTTTCGAGAAAAAGGAATCCAGAGACTGGGCCCGAGTCGTGACGTCACTGGTTAGAGTCATGCTGGAACAACAACAGACGATCTACTGATTTTAAGCTGTGGTTTATCGAAGTAGCTTGTTTTTAACTAGAAAAATGTCCGATGTGGCTTCAGAATCCGATAATTCTGATCAGGTATCTGTCGGTAGCGTCAGTAGTGAACGGTGTAGTTCAAGCGATAGCGATGAATACAAATTTGAAGACAATTTCTTGCCTTACCAAGATGAACCCTTGGCCAGCTCTAGTGATGACCAATTAAGCGAAGGAAGCGATGAAGAACTCGATGAAGATGGAATTTCTCGACCTGTCTTGGAGCAACGCTACGAAAAACAAATCACACTGCAACAGTGGTAAGGATCTTATATTTCGCTGGTAAATATTCTTCGTCTGAAGCGACAATATATTCAGGTTTTCTCATTGATTTTTACAATTTAATATCTATAATGTAGGTGTACATGTGGTGGTTGTGATGATTTGCTTCTTGCTGGGGCTCGGGAATTTCGATGCTGCAAGGAAATACTCGAAGCTACAGGGAAATTTACCTTTGAAGGGATGAATGCTGCATGTGTTTTAAGCCACCATGACTTTGCTCCACTTTCGAACCGAACTGTTTTGCAGCAAGTTGGACCATTACTACGTGGCAAGAGTGGGAAACGCTACACAAAGTCTGGCCATACAGAAAATGAGTAAGTGCTTGGTTTTTCAATATGAAATACAAAATAACTTGATTTATATTGATGTTAAATAAATTGTATGCTTCACTTTGCTACCATTTTTTGCAATATTTTCCCTGATAGATTTCTGCGAGCTGTTGCCTACAGATGGTTAGCAAGATGGCTGTTTGGGGAAATGGGATGGGAAAACACCAGACCTCTCTCTGCTTGCATATACCATCAAATAAGGAAAACATTCCCAACAAGCAACACTGTTGGATATACCTCTGGCCAAGAAAGAGCAAGTGACCATGATTAAACTTGGTGTATACTGTAATTTTAGACATCAAAACATAGAACATTATATAATTATGCTATATGGGATCTATTTCAGCCTGACATAAAGTTGCACGTACTCTGGTGCAAATAAATATCCTTTTTGCTGGAATGATTACTGCTATTTGCAAGCTACCATTAGGCGTGCAATTTTTTTCATGTTTGTTTACGTTTCAACCAGAAACATGTTTGAAGGTAAAACAATACACGTTTGGCTATATCAGGGCTATATTTAGCCAAACATGGATTGTTTTGCCTTCAAACGTGAAGGTTTCCGGTTCCAAACCTGAACGTTTGAACTGTAAACAAACATGAAAAAAATCGCACACTCAAATGGTAGCTTGCAAATAAAGTAGGCAGTTAAAACGATAGCTGGCATATTATTCCTATTAAAACTTTGAAACATTCATCTTGTTGCATGTCCAACTCATACAGTATATCTTATAAATAGTCAAATCCACTTAATTGATTGACTCGACTCCTTATTTAATATTTTATATATAAACAAGCTGACCATCCAGCCTTGCATGAGCTTAATGTTAATGACTGGCAGTTAAATATTAATAATATTTATTATTGCTACCAGAAATATAAAAACACATAATATTTACAAATTTACATGAAGTTTACGTGACCCATAAATAAAGAACTAAAACTATTTACAATCCAATGTTTCGAAAGTATTTCATCGACATGATCAGAGAGATTGTGTTGCATCATTCATCACTGTCTGAGGATGGAATTGGTGCATCAGGGCAGTGCGACCGAGGATGGCCTCTCATGGGTTGCTTGCACTTTTTACATCTTCTTGTTTTCTTCTGTTTTGGCTGTTGTTGTGCCTGAATCTCTTTTGCCATCTCCTCAGTTTGTACCTCACCTGTAAATTTGAATTGGATTTAGCATGTGTATTGACAGAGTGTTAGGTCTGTTAGAGCATTTTACTAAGAGAAAATAGAATTATACCTGATGGAAACAGTTCTGCTACTTTTCGTTTCCGAGCAGTATTCTTCTTGATGGCATCGTCCCTAGGAGTTTTATTTTCAAACAGGCTGTTTAGAGGTTCTGGGACCTTTCTTTTGTATTTCTTCCTGATCTTGTCTAGGTCATCTTCAGAGGTATTAAACAGAACCTGTCTCAAATCTTCTACATAGCCTATGAAGTAAAATATATGAAAAATAACAAAAATTAGAGCATACAAGTTGGAATGTATAATTGGAAAGTAAAATTGTCTGGCATAGACCACGCAAAAGAATGGTGTAGGGTGCAGTGCCGCTTAATGGATTGAAGGCATGCAGTGACAATATGTTTAAAAGTCCAACTGTGATTTGTAATTGGCCCATATCACAATACATTGCATGCATTGGGGCTTTATGGGTTAACAAGACAGCAATGTATACATCCAACGACCAACATACCATATGTTGGCGGTACAGGAATGTTTCGCACAACTTCATCTCCAAATTTAAATTTTGGGTATGTCACGCTGACATAGTTCTTGCCATCTCTTGTTGTTTTTGTATCCCGGTTCACATTTTCATTGAAGTGCAGGGTAGCAAGTATGTGTCTAAAGATAAAAAAAAGCAATTCTAAATAACATTTCTACTTCAAAGTGGAGACAGCTATTTTTACTGAGAGTATAATGTACTTGGTGGGGGAAAGACATATTAGAAATAAATATTACCTGCAATATGTTCCAAGCCACGAAAAACAAATCATTTTGGGATGCCATTGATTGAGCGTGGAGTGAAATCCCTCCAATGAACTTGTTTGTGCATCAGGAGAGAGTTTCTTCACACCATTCAAAAATGACTTCTTCATAATGATGCCCTGCAACTTGTCATAAGCTCTGGTTCCTACAAAAGATATTTCCACATGTCATTGTAAACTGTACACAATGCTCAGATTTAGCAAAGGCCGTTTGAGCGATGTTATTTAAATAGCACAAGGTGGGTTTTTTTCCCCAAAAGTCATTTTTGTACAGCTTTGCCACCTTAGTGGACTCCACCGGATGCGTTCCCTTCTCCTCGTATATAGTAGATATAATTTAGTTGTTCCCATACCAACTTTGATCCATTTTCGTTCACTTTCAAGTTCATCATGGGCACACTTTGGAAACAAGTTGTCAGGGTGGTGGTCATGTTTGTTAGCAACATGTTGCATGAAGGACTTCCATTTTGCCAGGATCATATTGCTAAAGCCCTTTACCGTGGATGTTGAACACCAATAGACATGATTCCTCACTGCCTTTGTCCATTCTCCAATTTTTTCACATCCCTTCTCTTTGCTTGCAGCCACCATTTTTTTGACAATGCCTTTAGCAATATGCCATTGATCAAAGAAATGCTGAATTGCTGGATGAGATTCTCTGATCCACTTAATGATCCCACGGTGCCGATCGGATATAAACACTGGGATTGTTAAGCCAGCCACGGTCAGAAGGAAATCAAAGCAAGCCTTTGCTCCTGCCAACTCCATCGCATTACTGTTTCCAGTCTGATTTGCCTGCAATGTGCAGAATCTTGATTAACTCATGTTGTTGTATGTAATCTAAGCATGCACACCATTCTGAGACCCTCCCGAAATAATTTAAACATGGCCATTAACTTGTTTTACTACCATCAACTGACGTCTCTGTTTGGATATAAACATGATACCAGTAACTAGTGTGTGGGCAAATCTTGAACAGTTTGAAGATGCCACAGAACATAGCTTCTTCATACTAAGGTATCAATTAGAGTAATGGTGTAATGCCCAAGTTAAAATTTTCTAAAGCTCAGTCAAACCTCAAATTTCACCAGGCATGACACTGACTGACAATCATGCAATTATTGGTCAGTCTGATTTGGATAAACTGTAATTTAATTTTTTGTACCGGTAGTAGAGTCTAACAACAATCACATTTGTATTGTTTCGCTTTCAACCAAAACAGGAGAAACACTTGACAATTCATTGATTTTCCTTCTATCATAGTTAATAGAGTACATGGTTTGGAAACTCCATGAAAGTCATCTATATGTTGGTCTAAGTTTATGCAAAAACGTAGTCCCTTTATGGTCATGTGTGTAATGTATTTTCACCCAAACAACCAATAACAATGCTCAAACTGAACAATGGTTCTTGTCACAGATGGATAATTAAACCAAAACATTGTTATTGGTTGTTTGTGCAAAAATACAATACACATGTGACGGCGAACGACAATGTTTTTGCATAAACCTGGACAATAACATAGATACTGTAATGAGTTATTGCATTTCCCTCGAGTTTCCAAACCATGTACTATGCTTCTACAAATGATTATATTTCATACTTACTTGTAGCAAATCGAAGTGAAGAATTTTCATTATTGTGGTACAAAACATTGTATACACTCCATATTTGGCAGAATGACCCATCGAATCAAACCTGCCATCTCCACACCACACTATGTCGGTGATAGTTCGTAGTGACTCGATCAATTTGGCCTGATATGATTCCCAGTGGGTTAGTATGGTAGGAAATACAAATTTGCTTTGGTGGTAGAAAAAGGTTCGTGAGGTGTAGGCTGCAAGTCCCATGTGTTTGAAGACCAGAATGATCTTGCCAACTGAGGCACCAGCCATCAGTATGGCAAAGGAGAGCAAGACATTGCCAGCTGGATATCGTCCAAAAACATAGGGTTGGCTCCTCCATTTGAATGTCTCAACACCACAAGCGTCACAGTGCTGGACAACAGTAACCATTGTCCCATTTTGGTACATGTCCACTTTAGGCTTTTCTTTTTTGCAAGTAAAGCAAAACAAGGAAAATAGGGACAATAGCATGCTGTGGAAAACAATGAATTTTGGTTCATCCTGGCATTTGACATTTGAAGGCACACTGTATAAAAAATGAATGAAAATTGATTGTTTTAATTATGACCTGTGTATCTCAGGTAAAAATAGCAAAACTAGTGCAAAAGAGAATCAATGTAAGGAATTTTTCCAACCTAAATCTAATCAATATGCAATATTCTGTTATACCTTATTAAGTTTCTTGAATGAGGTGTTGTATTTGGGATTTCTGCGTCATCTCCATCGAAATCATTTCCAGCTTCCAGCATATCCCAATCTGGATCCTGTTCCCCGCACATGCTTCCTTCATCACCAGTGTCATAATCTTGAACTTGATCTGTCTCACATTTATAATTCCTGGCTGTGGCAGTCTTCGTCGTTTTATGGCCTCCCTCGTCTGTCGTCTCTTTGGCTTTGACATTGGATTCTAGCAGCTAGAAAAGGCAAAACAGCACAAATAAACCTAAAATTATATCTTTCTATTAATACTTCGCTTTATCGCTGCATTGTTTCGCTTTATCAACTATAGTTTTTTCGATCATGAAATATGACACGACTGTACTCTACCTTGAGCAGCTCTCGCTTCTCACCGCGTTCTTGAAAAAGTTTTTTCCTCAGGCTAGCATTCCTCGCTTTACCTTTGCGCAATCGTTCCTTGTATATATCCAAGTCTTTCGGGAGTTTCTTGCTTTCTGGAGTTTTAGGAGCATTGACTGTATCGTCCGGGAGGTCGACAGACAGCGTAGGCACGTCTGGCTTCAAAGTATCTCTCAAAATCTAATATAAAACAACGTCAAAGAACAATATATAAAATCTATCTCAATATCAACGTCAACACAGAATTAAAAGTCAACACAATACAAGTACAGAACTCAACATCATTGAACGTTGAGGACAATATATTAATATAGACATACAGACTGTGTGTATTTTTATATACCTACCTGTCTGCGTTCCCTGTCAGACATTTCGGGAGTTGTTTGAGAAGGTACGACAGTATCGATGGTCGGATACGCTTCCTTGTTAAGCCATCGTTTTGTCTTCGTAGTATTCTCAATTTCAAACCCAAAATCAAGCCGCTGAGTAAAACAATGAGTTTCAAAATGTGCTGAACAAAGCGCGGAATATGCAGATGGTTGCCAGTCTTGGCGATGCTTTTGCAAGAACTTTATCCATATATTTCTCAACTTTTCGTTTGATTTTGGAAAGCGATGCATAGATATACCATTACATAGTGAATTATTTTTGCAACTCGCTTTTCCAGGGCCGCCAGCAACGCAATATTTCCCCAATTGTTTCGGGTTTTTTGGCGAACTCAAGTGCGAATTACTTGCCATATCTTTATCGAAGCTGACTCTAACCAGTGACGTCACAGGCCGCGCGCGGTCTCGGAAACCTTTTTGTCGGAAATTGCATTTTTTGAAGCAAAAAATAAATACTTTCCAATCGGAGTACGCAAAAATAAATAAGCACATCGTATTCAGCTCCTCAAAAACTATTAAAATCCTTTAAAAAAACAAGATCGAAAATTTCGTTTCATAAGCACTTTAAAGAAAAGCTACTCATTATAACAAGTCATGCATGAACTACTATTAGTTTATATAACTCGTAACAATCTATACGTAGTTATAGATTCTCCTTCAGGCTCAATAGTCAATATCTATAATCTTGTTATCGACATTATCGTATGTAATGTTGAAACATTTGCCAGATTCAAGAATATTACAAACCATCTCTTCTTCTGATGTAGTATTAAGATCTACATTGCTTTTCAGATATTTAGACAATTTTTGCACACACTGATTAAACATAGCTAAACGTAATTTCTCTGATTTGTTGTTTTGGTTTTGGACCAAAACTCTCATATACCAGTGTGAACTGCAACTGTCAAGTTTTTGCATTAATTTACAGTTTTCACAACTTCCGATACTTCCAGACTTTACCTTCACTTTTTTTGAGCATGAAATACAGCAGGGATTCTTTGCCGTACTTAATACACCAACAATTTCTCCACAAACGGTTGATTCAGCTAAGTTGCCTACATCATGATTAACATCTACCAGATCTTCTTCAAACGGCGTTGTTTCCTCGTAGACGAATTTTTCACACTTCGCTGTATTCACATATCTTTCATTTTTTGAAACTTTAATACGCAGATTTTGTAAGTTGTAGGTCTTATTTTTTTCGAGAGTGTCAACATAGTCCTCCCATAACGTAAGTTTTATTGAAGCTGTGGGGTCGGTTAAGAAAACATCTTGTTTTCTTAAAGTATTTCCATATTGCGTTCTTATTGATCTCACTGATGATATTTCAGCTACACAGGCTTTGAAGGAAACCAATTGTTCTGCAGCAATGTTGCCCAAACTAACGATATTGGTAGATACTGATCCCGAGCTATTAACTTTATCTGAATAGGCAAAATCTGCTGTTGGTATTGGAGTGATGCTGGTCTGTTTCATTATAACCACATCTTCTTTGCCATAACTGAAAGAGGACCGAAAATGTTCCAAACGAACAGGGCTTTTACACTGTTGTATGTTCTTCATTTCTTGACGCTTTTCGGGTGAAAAACATACTGCGTTTACTGTCTTGTCTTTGCTTTGAAGAACGCAATTAAAATATCTTTTTTTACTTGATGACTCTTTCATTGGAGAAACTGCATGGATGAAGCAGTGCATAGCATCTATAATTGTAATATGAAAGTTTATATAAATTTTAAATACATTTTATAACTGAGACAACATCGAAGACAATCTCCAAAGTATAAACTTTATACTTTCTAAAACATGTAACAATTAATACATACCTGTACCTTCCACTCTTTCTTGGCTATCGTCCATATTCAAATCTCGCAATTTATGTCGACAATTTCCTCACTGCGTAAAGAGGAATCTTCTCTCGCGCGCTGATAAACACAATTCAGGGACTGTATCTTTCTTTCGTTTTCGTTTATTTAATCATTCGTTTACAGTCTAACTCGATCTCTGTTTACAACGTTTTTGCTCTCGCTTATGTACCCTAGCTACGGAAATACATGCGTTTCTCTACGAACGTCATGATCAACCACAACTGAGTTCATTTCCTATTTACTACAATTGTTTTTCTCTATTTATCTAACTGTGCCAGCAATTGCTGGCAATAACAAAAGTTGCGGTTGCTGAAACGGACTTTAACGATGTTGTGACAATATTATGTTAACTATATAACTACAGTTGAAGGTCTCGTAAGCGACCACCCTCGAGGAATGTAAAAAGTGGTGGAAACTAGAACTGGTCGCTTACGAGAATTTGTTCTCGTATGCGACCACCCACTGAAATGGCTGAAGTTTGGTCGCTTACGAGAGATTGGAGCAGAAAAAAACACCGCGTTTCTATTCTGGCAACTAGCCGGAAACAGCAATACTTTATTGTTATGAATTTTATAATCAGATTACTGTACAGTGTTGACTGATTGCAAAGGGTCTTTCAAGGGTGGTCGCTTACAAGAGCTTAAAAACAAAGAAAAAGCTCAGTTTGTAAATCTGAAAGGTGGTCGTGGTCTTACGAGAGCTTTTAGTAACAGAGTTTAATAGGGAATTTAAACGGGGTTTCGTGAGGGTGGTCGCAACTAGAGCTGGTCGCTTACGAAAGTGGTCGCAAGGAGAGCTTCGATTGTATCTAACAAACATTATAATCTTATGAGGTTATATCCTAAGAATTGTTTACTAAGTTTTAGGGTGTAAACCGCAAGATTTACGCTACGATAGTTAAGTACCGATGACGCGAGGGAAAAGGCTTTTCCCTGGCGTCATCGGTACATAACTATCGTAGCGTAAATCTTGCGGTTTACACCCTAAAACTTAGTAAACAATTCTTACACTTCCTCAACAATTTAAACACAAACTTTTATTAGTTTTATACCGTCTTCTTTCGATTTTTGCTCAATTTCAACCTCGTGGTTATGACTCATGACATGTGTGCCAGTGTTGGTCAATTGGTCACATGACTCACATCGTCACTGATCGTCACATGCTAGTCACATGTTGCCTAGCAGTTCGTACCGAAACCCACACGCATATGCAAATATAAAGCGCTCTGGACATCGTGGCCTCACTAATGACTGGATCTATGAACTCAATTGGGATAAATTTCAGTATTTTCAGATGGAACATTATCCTTCGTCCTGGCTAAATGACGTTCACCAACAATCAGTGGTGTATAGCTAGCCAAAAGAGGCTAGTGCAGTGCCCGCCCCAATTCGCCCTTTTACAAATGTGTAATGACGTTTCATAATGTTGACAATTCTGTAAAATCTCACTCCAAAATGCAGAAAATGGCATTCCAGGCACGCTAGGTTTCAACATTGGGGGGGGGGCGTCAAACTTTTCATGCCCTGCAGATTCCTTGCCCTTTCGGCGCTTAAACCCCACAGGTCAGTGTCAAGCCCTCCGCACAGTTTGACATCAATCCACCTTGGCACCTCCTCACGCAAAAGCCATGGGAAACCTAATTTTAACAAAAAAAAATCCAAAATGAACCAAGGCTGGGATTGTTTACAAAAACTGTAACAGACATTCTGTAGTATGTACACATTTTTTTCAATTATTTTAATAATCTTTAAATACAATGGACTTAAATTACAAATAACTGTTACTTATCTGAATATATTAGGCAAGGCTTTTGAATGCATACATAGTATACTACATTTATGTACAGTAGTAGTTCATGTTCGGTGAACAAATTTATACTCAGTCTGTCTAAACTCAATGCAACTATAAATCATGCTTCTTACAGTGGCAAAGCTGTCAGTGAATCTCCTGAGTGTCTGATATGTTATGGTAAAGCAAGCGCCAAACAAATAGGCGCTGACTAAATAAATACCAGAAATGGTACATAACAGATGTTCACATTATTGTTACTCCATTGATTATATTGTTTAACATTTATAATAGAGTTCTTGTTGGGAATACAATACTTTCAAGGAGATCTTCGTGATGTATTAGTTCATTGCACATGCAGGTCCACGACTGCACATATACTGTAAATGTCATTTGGGAAAACATTGCAACCATTGTATTTTATTTTCCAAAATACATGTAACTTGTAATATTGTATTTAGTCGATACCAAATAATATGGTTATCCATGGGACACAAATAATAATTCCATTGTCCAGTAAATTTTTATAAAGTTGACAATTCCATTGTTCACATGTACAGTTTATTTAAATACATATGCAGTGTACATGTATCCATATTCAACTTTGTGAATAAATCCACTGTAGAAATCACTGTAGATAATTTCCTCAAATATCAAGTCAGATGTTACTAGTACGTGATCATAGCATAAATAGATGTACAGTAGTCCAACCCAAAGGTTGAGGAGATGGTATATCCTGCCACATACTTTAATTCACAGTAAACAAAGAAGTTTCCTTGTTGAAGGAAGTTATAACCCATTTCTGTTCACACAAATTGTTCAAGACATTATTATTTTCTTGCTACCACACATTATGTTACTGTAAGTATACTGTCCTCCATCAGAAATATTATAAAAATCTGTAAAAACAAAAAATGGATTTGTTGGCATGCACAGTTCAAAAAACAGACAAAACAAAAGGAAAAGGGAAATAAAACAAATGGGTATGAGTGGTGGGAAGAGACTAATAATTTATAAATTATAGTGTAGAAGAGATAATGAGATATCTAGACTTACCATTCTTCACCTTGCCAACCATTAAATTTTCATACTGTACATACAGAATAGTGATAATAATATAAATTAATTAAAGTAGGCCTAATTTTATATTTAAAAAATGAAATGTGTAGTGAACACATTTGACTGAGTGATATATGAACATATCATTATAACTGGGATCCATAATTGTAATCTTTTACATATTCAACCTGAATAGCTTGATGAGTTAAAGGCACTGCATGTTATCTGTGCCAAACGATCTAGCCTATTTTCTTCTTCAAGCCTGAACTGCAAATTTGCTGATGATTTTAAGCTTGTCAATCTTTCGTAAGTCATGGGTTCAATGACACAAGACAACAGTTTTTTTACTCTGCTGATTGCAACATAAGAGACACCAGCAGTTCTCTCAGATTTACCAATATCAATCCAGGCCTTTGGCAGTGTGAGACCTTGGCTCTTGTGAATTGTTAGAGCCCAAGCAAGTCTAAGAGGTAATTGTTGCCTCTCATGGAAACCATTTTCTGTCTGTGATGAGACAGTGATTGGGCATATTGGGACACATGATGGATGAATGTCATCAAATGAAGGACCTCTGTAGTTCTCAAACCGAACAATTACAGCAACAGGTAAGGCTGGTGGCTGATGGTTGTTTTGAAAGATAAAATCAATGATTGTTCCAGTAGCCCCATTGCAGAGACCAACACTTGCCCATAAATTCATGGTTAGCATGACTCTAGCACCCTTTGCTAAAAACACCATGGGTTCTAATCCAGACATGTCTTCTGAAGAAATTTTCTTGGCAATTGCAGATGAATGCCGAGCATTGATATGAGCAACTGGATGCTCAAGTTTAGTCAGTTGTTCATTGTTGTAATTTGCAACTTGTTCATTACTGTAGAAGAGTCTGGTAGAATCTTCAAATTCACACAAATTTGTGATGTATGATGGCTGACGAGTCAAAAGTAACTTCCAGTCATCAACTGTTGACTCAGCTTTCCGAAGTCGTAACAATAAATCTCTGAAGATGACTTGTTCAGAGCTCATACCTTGTACTCGCTGATTTACAGTAAGCTTAACAACTTTGTCAAACATTCTGTAAGTTTGATACCCTTGTTCACCAACATCACTTGATGGTTTAGCATGATAAAGAGGCTTATCTGCTACTGGTGGTAACTGACCTGGGTCACCAATTAAAATCAGAGATTTTCCTCCAAGAACTTTGTTACAATATCCTGTTGCTTGTTTGCAACGCTTGTCTATCCAGCCAAAAGCAACTTGACCAAGCATGGAATATTCATCAATAAGAATATAGTCAACTCCATTAAGACTTTCTTGTAATCTACACAGGCTTTGACCTGTGAGATCTTTCCTACCCCTTGAGCCAATAGGTAATTTTAACAAAGAGTGTATAGTGATACCTCTTATATTATAAGAGGCTTTACCAGTCGTTGCAGTAACTGCACATTTATCTTGCAGAAGGTTGCGAATAGCATTAATAAGGTAACTCTTACCAGTACCAGCCACACCAATAATAATGAGGCATAATGGTTCTTTTTCAGATGAAATATCATCAAAATGTGATTTAACAATGTTATAAGCAAGACCTTGCATTTCACTGAAACTGTTTAAATCTACAAGTTCTTACTGCTCAGTGGTGGTATGATTATCTCTTTTGTTTTTTATCCATGTTGGCATTTCATCAATTTGTTGCTCAGAATAATGGGTTCTACCTTGGTGCCAGTCATGTGTTGAATCTGACATTTGTTCAGAGTTATCAAATGGTGTGTTAAGTTCGGATAAAATCATCCATTCTTCTCGGGTATTGGTTTGCTCATCAGAAGGTTCATCTTCTGGTTCTAATTGACTCTGAATAACAGTCTGTAGTTTGTCAAACCAGTTTGGGACAGTAATTTGCCCATAAGGTGTCTGCAAGAATTCTTGCCAATGAGTTGTTAAAATCTCATCAGTTGGTTCTTGGTCACCCCATGCATTGTTTTGGGTTATTCTCCAGGGTTTATACCTCAGAAGTTGATATTTGCAATAAAGACCAAAATTTGGTCCTTTAGGATTAGGAGAATAAGTTGGAAATATTCTTGGAATAACATTTTCTGGGAGTTTTTTTAGCTCATTGTTAACAACCTTGTATGTTGTAGCAAATTGAACAAAGTTCATGTTCATAATATCTTGTGAACTGTCATATTGTTGACGGTTAGCATACACGTCAAGAAGTGAATTGTCAGTACAAGAATCACCATCTTCTACAGATGCATTGTGACGAACTTTACGTGAACCATTCAGACTTACTGGTATCACTGTGAATGATGAACTATGAAGTTTTAGTGACAACAAATGATGCATTGTCTCTTGAGCTGCATAATCTCTTTCACCAAGAGTTTTCATCACCACCTTTTTGATAGCCTTGTGAGGGTCACTATTATTTTCAACATTCTGGACAATAGAATTAAATGCCTGTTTCAGCACAGGTGACCTTGGTTCACCTTTAGCAGCATATTTAGTAAGATACTCAACACAAGCATAGTGATCAATAACAACTTGAATATCACAGTTAGCTCTCCATCCTTGTAGCTGGAGTTGTTGGTGATTATTTAACCTGGAATCATTTCTTCTAGTAACAATCTTTGCTCTATACTGTACATTATCACCTTTACTGTGAATGTTTTCAAATTTTTATTTTGTCTGCTGACAGTGATCAAATGGGAAATGAAATCTGCATTTCACCTCTGATTCATTCGGGTTTTTTCTAAGAAAAATAGTTTGTGCTACAACGAGTATGTCGTTGAACCATATTTAGAAGATCTACATAATCAGATTGTACTTCATGGTCAGGAATGTCATTATGGCATTTTTGACATGGATGGACTTGGGGTCTTATCCAAATGTCCTCATCTGGTGGGTTTGGGTTTACAGTTGACAATAACCAATCAACATACTGACACGCTGTGTCAGCAGCTTTTTTACCAGCTTCAATATCCTGGTTTAGTTCTGTTGTATCAGGACAATCATTTTCATCCTTTAATTTCTGAGCTAAGAACCCTTTCAGAGCAGTCTGAGTAAGTTGACACAATCCTGGGTCATTATTTAGTTTAGCAGTACCATGACAATGGATACTACCTCTACCTTGGTATTCATATCTGAACCAGTGCCACTTTGCACCAAGAGTATCATAAAGCCAGAGTTTTACAAAGCTTTCAAGTCTTTGGGTGAAAAACCAATCCACAATATGGGGATTATTAATGACATTTTGTCTTCTTATCTCACTGGTTGTATCACCAGTGTGACTCTCAGTATTTGCTCCAAACAGAAGCATGTAATGCAGGCCAATGCATATCTGCTGATGAAAAAGTAAAAAACAATGTTGGTGCTCCAACATTAGTTATAATTGCTTTGAGTTCTTCTTTCACCTTGTTCCAGTACGCATTTGTACCAGCAATATTGCCAATATATCTTGACACTTTAGACATAAATACAGTCGAGTTGTTACTTGCAGCCATTTCACGCAGCTCATCAATGGTGAGATGTGCTTCACCAGGATTTTGTTTAAGGAATATTCCACTTTGCTGTAAAATACGCTTCCTTTGGATCATGTTAAAGGCCCAGTATGAAAATCTGGGATGGTTAGCAAAGCGGTACACCCATTTACCACCAATAATTTCAGCAAATTTCAATAGATGCTTAATTCGTTCTTGAAGAGGAACATCTCTCAAGAGAGCTTGATTAGTAGGATCACCTTTTCCATCAGGGAATAATGTTGGAAAAGCCATAGTCGCCAGATGTGATATCTGATATTCATTTAATGGCTCATTTTCAGCAGTGGGCCATGTCATTGGGTCATTTGCAGAAAGCTGATTCTTAACAGCTTGTATTTCTTGTTCTTGTTGTTGACCAACAGGTAAGAAACTACTCATTTCAGTTGAGTCGTTATATACAATGTCCTCAGAAGGGTTATCAGTAGGTGGGCCTAAATCAGGCATAGCACTATCATCTGAGACTATTTCATCCTCAGTCTCAACAGTCATGAGATCTGCTGGAACACCATTTTCAGGCAAGGAGTTTAATGCATGTTCATTAATTTTTAACTCAGCATAATGACGATTATTATGTATTAGCCACAATAATGCATTGTGTACTTTTTGTCTTCTCACAGTCACATCTTTGAATGTGTTATCTTTCCCTTTGACTTTGACAATAATCACAGCCAAGTCTTTAGGATATCTTGGCAAAGAGGTTGCAAGCTCTTTCACATTTTGTGGCAAGTTAATACAATGCCCTGAGTAACCTCTTTGTCCACCAGGTTTAATATAAACTCTCATGATAGGGAGAGCACGAGCAATCAAATTCTTTTAAATATTCCTGCTGATTTGTTATTTGGGTCTGTGACAGTTTTTCTTTATCAATATGAGCTTTCTTTGCTCGTTTTCTTTTTTGATAGATTCTAGCTCTTTCAAGTCTAGCTTGTTTCTCACTGTCAGTTTCCTCTGACCGTTTTTTTCGTTGCGACTCTCTAGCATTTACAAGTCTCGTTTGTTTCTCACTGTCAGTTTCCTCTGACCATTTTTTTTGTCGTGACTCTCTACCATTTACAAGTTTTGTTTGTTTCTCACTGTCAGTTTCCTCTGACCATTTTTTTTGTCGTGACTCTCTACCATTTACAAGTCTTGTTTGTTTCTCAATGTCAGTTTCCTCTGATCGTTTTCTTTTTTGAAACTTTTTATCATTTTCAAGTCTAGTTTGTTTTTCACTTTGAGTTTCTTCTGATCGTTTTCTTTTTCGATACTTTCTATCCTTTTCAAGTCTAGTTCGCTTTTCACTTTTGGTTTCTTCCGAATGTTTGCGGAATTGATTTACATGCAATTGAACCGGGACAATTTCAAATAAATTTGTATTTAATTCACTTGACAGAGAACATAAATATTCCTCTAATTCAATGATATCATCGTATTTCATGACAACAGCAGTGCCATTAGGATCAGGCATGCCATTACAATTTCTGGCATGAGGATCAAATAAATAAAAATAATCTAGACCCTTTATCAAGGCCATCATATAGCCTTCTAATATTAAAAAAGCATAATTGTCATTTGTAAAAGTATTCATCAAAGCTGAACGAATGGTAAAGTAGGGAGCCTCAACTTCATGCTCACTACTAATGATCAGACCTTGGTGGTCTTTTCTATAATTTATAAACCATATTTGGGTTTTATTTTCTGCCTCAACGGGCTCCACCACAATGGGCAGATCAATATTAGTTTGTGCCTCAATGGGCTCCACCACAATGGGCAGATCAATATTAGTTTGTGCCTCAATGGGCTCCGCCACAATGGGCAGATCAATATTAGTTTGTGCCTCAACGGGCTCCGCCACAATGGGCAGATCAACAGTATATTTTTGTGCCTCAACGGGCGATATATTTGTGTCGATCACTGATCGACATGTCTCAATGGACGAGTTGTTTGACTTGTCTTCTAACCAACGGCAACAAACAACAGTTGGTAAGTTGTTCAGTGACAGAAATCCCTCACGAGGAATGAGATCATTGTTAAAAGCATTCAAGTACATTTTGTCTCCTTGTACTAAGACATTGTCGATGGTTGTCGAGTTCCACTCGATAACTGGAATAGTTTGTGCTGTTAACAGCGCCGATAAACTCATGAAAGAGCACTGCTTTCCTCGAGACTGGCCACTGAAACCTTCATGGCCTTGATGAATACTTCCACGAGAAAGTAAAGACATGATGTATTTGTTCTTACCGTGAATTTTCTGTCGAGGAAGAACTTCGAGAAGCTCTGAATATCGAAGGCAACGTGGTAGCGGAACATGCGCACTGAGTCCCATCAGCTCATATATGGATGACGTAATGCCGACAGACGCATAATAAACAAACAAACGCAAAATTTAACAAATCGAGATCTGGTCGACTATACATAGCTCGGAAAAAGGACTGGGCACGAGGCAACGTCAAGAATAGTGTGGTTGAAAATGACTTAACATGATTAGAACGATTTAAAAAGTGGGCAAAAGAAAACATCGCTGGCTTAGCTACTATATCTATTTCAATAGCAGGGATTATAACAACTGTAATCGTAAGCCCTAGATCAGTTATCAAAAAAGGGCCTCAAGCAACGAGTAAATTCGCTAAAGCTGTGTACATGAAGCCCTTAAAGATATTGTTAAGAAATTAGGCCCTATTATTGGTCCAATTATAACAGCTGTGGGTAGCCTATCAGTTGCCCTACTGAAATATGGTGCAGCTGCTCTCTCCTTGTTGGTTAACAATCTATGGGTACTCGCCATTGCATTTACATGGTTCGTATATGATTATTACAAGCAAAGAAAACGAAAATAAAATATAAGTTAATATATATGCAAGACAAACTTAGAACCAATTACAAGGCAAAATACCCCGATTCAAATAAACGGGGAACGCCCAGAGTCGTTGACGTGACTTTCAATCCAACCGAAATCCAGGCTGGTCAGGATTTGTACGTTAAAATGGCAACTTTACCAACGAACCATGTACTTATACCAGGCCCTAGACGGCTATCTTTTAATCTAAAAAACGGAAATAGCGAGTCTTTCCACCAACCGAATCTAAAATCAACGCTATTCAAACAGATTACACACAAATTCAATGGAGAAATATACCCGCGATCTGAACGAAGCTCACGTACTAAAATGTTACGAAGACCTTTGGTCAAAATCAGACAGAGCAGGAAAGGTGGATCAGGGGCTTGGTGGAACAACTAACTTAGCCAAACTTAGATCTCAAGACGCATCTGGTGATAGCAGCGTAGCAGATGATGCACTTTTGAATACTGTGTATGATTCGCGATTCACCGTACCAATTGATGATGAAATAATGAGTGATAATGGACCTGTGTACCCATATGCTCTACAAAATACACATGAAACGATCCTCAAAATCAACGACCTAGCTAAAGTTTTGGTCCCAGGTAGTAGTGGTAAATCAGTTCCATCTAGTTTTAAACTGGATAATATTAAGCTGCGTTATGAGACAATCGAAAACGAATCGCTTGCTACTGAAGTTGGATCAATGTATAATAGCGGTAAATCATCATATTGTAGTCATGCTACATTAGTTAAAACATTCCCCGTTACTGCATCTCGCACCACAATTCACGAAAATGTTAACTTACCACGCAAATCACTGAGGAATATTGTTATGCTATTCAAGAGAGCAGACGATAACAGTGAAACATATTATTACCCCGCTATTCAGAGTGCTAAAATCAGTTTTCAAGGTCAACCAAATTACATCTACAGTCAGAATATGAAAAAATACGACTTCTACAGTGAAGCATCCCGTGTCTTTTTTCCAAGTGATGATAACGCTAGACCGAAATATCAGCCACACTAGCTTTTTCAAAGATAAATTTGGATTAGTGTTTGACTTTAGTACCACATCTCTGAAAGAAGTGTCTGGCCAAGGGGTTAAACTGACGGAAACGCAAAATGGTATTATCCTAGAAATAAGCAAGTCTAGTGGAACCACTGCTTGAACATGCTATCTGTACGTTATATCTGATGGATTACTCAATATCATTAATGGACAGTTAAGTAGTATTCAGTATTAGATTATTTAGTATATTATATGAACAAACCTGAATGCATATTAATAGTTGGTCTCTCGGGGTGTGGTAAAACATACTTCATGAAATCATAGAAAAAGAGTATAAAAACATATTCGACTTCATCATCATATTGTGTGCTACTATCGGGATTAATAAGACGTACACTGAATGGAAGTATTTCAATAAAGACACTGACATAATAGGATTAGATGTATCCTCTGATAAATTGGATACAATATTAAATTATCTTATAAAAATTTACTCCAGATCTAAAACGGCTATAATAATCGACGATATGAGCAGCTCGAATGAACAACACAATAACAACAACAGTTTGTCACACTTAGCTTACAGTGGTAGACACCATAATATTAGTATATTCATATTATCACAAAAGCTTAATTCCATTGCTACAGGCATCAGAGACAATTCGACGAGGGTCATATTCTTTAAAACGCATAATAAACGCAGTCTAAAAACTCTTAAGGAGGAGTTCTTCGGGTATCTAGCTGACGAAGACGCCGAACGAGAACTATTAAAAAAACTTAGTACGCGAAAATACTTAGATATTAACCTTAATAATAACCCACAAAGTTATCAAATAAAATAACAAAATATTTGGTATAATATATATTAATGCCAAAACGTAAAAATAACACCCCAGAAACAATTGAAAGAACTCCAAAACGCAGAATCTGAAATTAAATACGTTATTAACGAAGCAACAGATAAACCGAAAATTGAACAAATACCACAAGTGGATGAAAGAGAGAGAAAAGGAGATCAGCTGCGCGACGAGTTGATAAAATTAGCTGAGGATGGAGATATAGACAAATCAGTCGCATATATTAAAAAAGCTAGTATGAAGGCTATTAATAAACTGTACACTGAGTATGAAAGAAAGCGTATGCAGAAAGCAAATGATTTCCTAACTATTTAGTTATCTCAAAATTCAGTAGTATTATGGGTGGGTTTGATGCTTTTGAAAGTAGTGACGAGCTTGATAAAGAGCTAGAAAAAGACGAGTTACTGAAACGCGATGTATACACAATGATTGAAAACTCACCTCCTTTCTCCCATTTATTGGCATCCTTTCTGTTGGAATCACAACAGCCAAACATATGTATAATCATAAAACTAAAACTGATAAAAACTTGAATGATGAAGCAAATGAAAAGCCAGATAATTAATATATGACGTCATGACATAACTGTGTCAGTCATCCCTTATAAAGCATATTAATTAATTTATTATTTATTTATTAATTTAAACTTTTGCATAATTTACGGAAATTTTTTTTTCTCTCTTCGATAGGCATATCACACACACATCAATCTATAAAACATATTGGAGTTGGTGTGTTTAAAGTAGAATTTGGCATATCACTTTAAACACACCATTAACCTATAAAACATGTTGGAGTTGGGGTGCTTGGATGCTATTTTTTGAAAAAGTGTGCTGGTGCCGCCAACTACTATACTACTGCGCTGTCATGCAGAAGTTTTGTTGGATCTTTACCATTCAGAATGGATGTTATGAATGCTATGGCATAAACACCACAGCTTGAACCATCTGGCTGTTGTTGAACTGGCTCAATTCTGACTCTGATTGCTTTGCTGTCTTCTTGAAGGATGGTGGAAATTTGTTTCTGAACTTGTGGCATAATCTTTCCACCAAATAAGCTATCAAAAAGTCTCACTTCACGTTTGCGACATCCAAAATTGGAGACTGCAACGCAGTGGGATCTTTCACTGTCATGCAATATCTGGACAAAAGGGCCATGTACTGAAGAAGTGTACCTAAAGATGTATCCTCAAGGCCATGGATGCTGGGAAATTGGGAATGAAGTAAGTTCTGTGCAATATTAATTTCCATATCTGTTAGCCATTCCCCTGATGCAATTGTTTTTTCAGAGTGCTGAAAAAATTCTTTTCATCCTTTTTCTTTTCTGGCCTGATATTCTGGTTTCATAAGATAAGATGCATTCATCTTCATCTTCCTTTTCTTCTTCTGATTTGTGTTCCATTTTTTTTCTTTTTCCACAAGATTGCATCATGCGAGTGCTTGTTACATTCTGCCCAGTTGGACTTGATTCTACATGGAGTGAATCAGCAACATTGTTTTCAGCTGCCTGTTGTCCGCCTCTTTGGCATGAGGTTTCTGCAGGATTTTCGCTAATGGAAAGTTTGCAATTGTAATGCTTCTTTAACATGCTAGCCTTTTTTCCTACCCATCTAGAGAATGGATGTTTCTTGGGATGGCGGGGTAAGTCAGCTAAAGATGATGCATCTTTCTTTTGGGAGGGTGGAGGGTTCACCACATTTTGAGGCTCTTGCACCAGTAGTCCTGCCTCATTTGGTGCTCCTTCCTTAAGAGTTTGATGGCAGCTCTGTAGCATTGAATGAAGGGACTCTAATGCATTGTTATCCTCCACTAGGTATGTCAGGGATTTTAACTGCTGTAAAAGTTCTCTGCATTTTCTGGCTAATGTCAGTTTGAATTTCTCGCTATTGGAATGTCATTCAAAACTTGTGTCAGAATGAGATTTGCTGTAGGTTTCATTAGCCATAGCGTTGCTATCATTGTACATACCTGTACCATTGCTAGTACCTGTAGTGTTGTCATTAGTTGTGTGATGAAGTTCATCACCAGGTGGTGAAGGTGAATCAGGATTCAATATCGGATTTCGTATTTCTGCAGCTGGGATAACAAAATTATCCAGTAGCAAAAATGGTGATTGAAGGTATTGTTTTGGCAGTGATTCAAAGTTTAAATGATTGTGATATTTGAATATTGTAAACATATGTTTACATGGAAGGTGTGTAGTTGAACAATCAACACATCCACATATAGGCATTCTTGATTTATTACCCAGGGAAACTGTGTGGTAAATCTTTGCTGAACTCTCACTTTTTACTTTAAATAGTCCTTAGGATGAATCAACACACTGAACATGGGCTGCAGGGATATGTTGTGCCCTTTCCATTCTTTCTAGGCAGTGCTTGATTAGAAAACGTGGACGGTTCTGCAGGTAGTGGGGAGCTTGTTCATTGTGTTTCTTGTAGCTTCCAGACTGGCAGACATTTTTTTCAACATATCTTATAGAGAATTAAAATGGAGTACAATAATTTGGGGTTTTGTTTGGGTAGGATGTTAATTAGTGTATAGGGATCTGGGAACTGGACTGCTAGCTTAGGGTGCAGGATTTAAGCAGGAAAGTAAATTGAACTTATTGACTAAATCCGGAACATTTCCTGACCAAATAAGTTTGAAGTAGCCTTTGATGTGTAAAAAAAAAAATGGTATGAAAACTAGTTATAACTAAAATTATTTGGTTTTAATTAATTCTGCATTTGAATTAAACATAGCATTTTGATGTACCGTACATACTGTAATTTTCCGGTACCCCCATTTAACTTCATTAAGATATCTACACTACATGTAAGCTATTTACATTATTAAACTTGTCAGGAAGAAACTGTTCAATCAAATTGGTTAGCATCTTTGATATGCTGGCATTTCTCTGTCACAGTAGGTAATTGTATTTAAATGTCCTGTTTTGTCGTTCAACTCCATTATTAGTGTTGACAGCCACAAGGTGCCTATCTTTGCGATAGGCCCAGACCCATCTCTGTAAAATAAAATTCAATACCTTATTCCAAATGTGACTTAGTATGATAATCAACAATATAGAGGTTTAATAATGATAATGCTGTGATACCCCTAGTACACTATCTGCCTCCACACTGAGTGTAGTCTGTACCTATCTGCATTCTACAGTGCATACCTATCTTCCTACCAATCTATTATGTACCACTTGTACATACATGTGCATGCACCTCCAACCCAAATCTAATTATATGTTTATGCAATTTCTAGGAGACCTTGAATTCTGGTAACCACGTTTTTCCAAACCAGTTTCTAAAAGCAAGATTTCCAGTGTCTTTCCAAATATCACTTTCACGCAATGACTTTACAACAGTATGGTATTCTTCTACTGAAGCTTCATGTGCTATCCTTCGTAGTTTGGCAAGTATTGCGTCTTTTGATCCTGAGACACCATTAGCTGCTTTACGTAACCATCGTTCCCAGGCTTGTTCCCAGTGGAAGTCACAAATGTAAAGGTTACAGTCTGTAAAATACAGTACACCAAACTGTAATTATATTAATTCACTGGTAATATAAAATATACTGTACTATACTATTGTTTCACATAACATCTACAAATTTTAAACAAACAACCTTAACCTGGAAAAAGCTGCTCAATTGCTTTTATTTCTTCAGCACAAAAGTCAACCATAAAGTGTTTTGGACTCCAACTTTTGTTCCAAGACTTTACAACCTCCATTCCTTCCTTTATGGCTTCTGTTTCACTTTGAACAACGAACGAAGCGACTATCTGGTAGTCAACGTTTGTTTTCACAACCAGAAAAAAACAATGGTAGAGCATATTTTGTGACTTGATAAGTAGCATCCAGAAAAGAAAGTTCATTACCATATCGCTCCTGGAGTCGGCGTTGTGAATCAGTCTGATGAACAAACAGAAAGTCCAGTTTCTCGGCTGATCCTCTCTGTAGTTTAACTTCATCACCATCTTCTGTTTTCCTAGATTGTTTTGAACAACTTCGTTTTCATTGCTTGTTTCCTTTGAACATGTGGTCGAAATAGAAATGTTTTTTTTATCAGAAATGTTTTCTTTTCGCCACTGGCCTATCTTTCCTTCTAGGTTTTCCTGGTCAATTTTGGAGAATAATTGCTTTACCAATGATGCATACATATGGTTCTTGATATCTGATCTTTTAGGATAAAACCGACGATTGCACCGAGATGCTGCATTTCCTTTTTTGAGTAGATCCTTGTTTACAAAGCTGATAAGATGTCATCTCATTTTATCAACACTCCTAATCCCCTCGCTGACTAGTTCCTACACGCGCTGAAGGAGTGCTGTAATATACCAGCATTCTAAAAAAATTTTTTTTATAAATTTAGTAAAGTCTTTAGTAAAGTCTTTACTAAATAATTTGTACTGGTGACTTTATGATGTACTATAACACTACTGTCGTATATGTACCGTTCCAGTGATATGTTGTTTGTGGTCTTCCTTTTTTGGTAATTCCAAATAGATTCGCCTTTCCATTCCTCTTACTGAACCATTTCTGATATCTTCGCGCAATTTCAATGATGTGTTTTTGCGTTTTTTCTCTGTGTTGTGATTAATCTGCAGAATTAAAGGGAGATTCCATTCACATTCTTTCAGAACAAAAATAATTCCGTATTCTGTACCATATGCTTAAACATTATATGTGGCATTTAACATTTAATTTGTGTACTTAAATCAGTTGATATAAATTAAAAAAAAGAATCAGGATTTTTGTACTTATTTGTTTATTTATTGTGTAAATAATACACACACATCAACCACCCCACCCCCAGGGGCTTAATAGAGAAATTACAGTACTGCCAAAGTGGTGTCATAAAAAGGATAAAGGACTGGGTGGCTAATCATCCTTACTTGCAGCCAGCGGCTGAATTGCGAAGGACGCAGATCAACGTGGCCGTGTGGAGGCATATCAAAGGCGCTCCAGGCAGCCGCTATACGACACAGTTCAGACCACGGATCACAGCTAAGATGTTAGGTGTTGATTTTATGGAGGGAGGAAAACCGGAGAACCCGGCGAAAAACCCTCGAAGCACAGGAGAGATCAACTACAACTCAACTCACATCAGTCCAAGCCCGAGAATGTCGCTATAGTATTAAAGAACTGGTTTATGATTGGTAGTAACAGTAAAAATTCATAATTAACAATGTGATTGTTACTTAGCCAATCAGAAATTCATCCATTCATATTAGGTATGCCCTTACTACAGAAGCGAGGTTTGGTTTGATGATGGCATATGTTGTAAAATCACGTAAGTCCAATTGCTTGAAGATGTGAAAGAAATATAAACTTTTATAGAATGCAGTCTTGTAAGTATAAACTCTCATTATTTTTTATTTTAAAGTATATTGCTCAAAAATCCAAAAGAATTAAAAAAAACAACCTGTACAAATTCACTGTATTAATGCAGTTTTTGATTCTGCATTTACTATGCCCTATATCATTCTTTCTAATGATTATCGATGTGGCTCATTATAACAGTGTCAAAACACCAGACTGCGCTGGTGCGCTGCCACATAGGTATTTCTTGCAGCAACACAGTTAAATCAGGCTGTGGGGCAGGATTTCAATTCCCAACAAGAATTTTAAATAAGTATATAATGGGAGATATACTATTACTCGAGTCCTGACTCGAGCTGGAAAGATGGTCAGTTCATGGTTTCTATTGCAAAATTTAACCTGAATGATCATTAGAAACAACAAATATTCTACGAGTACTAAATAGCCGTTTTTACTTTAAATTGACAACAGCTGTATGAAAAACTTGCTTGCATGGACAAGACTGCACGCGTTCATAGAGAAACAGGTTGCCTATAGATTCTGATCTACATGCAGACATGCAGTAGATGGAGCTCAGTATATGAAAGGAAACAACTGTAACTACATGACTAAAATCGCAAGTCAATTAAATTAATACAAATTTCAGACTACATAGCTACAATCGTAACCCGCAAGTCATTTAATACAATATACGAACTATGACAAACACGGGGTGTAGGATAAGTACAATTTGTCTATGACTAGAGGGGTGAAAAAGTGATGGAAAACGAGACCATTGGTTCCACAAAATTTTGAGATCCGTATTTTAGATTCCACTTACCAGAAAAGAAAAAGAGAGAGAGAGAGTTATAACGACTGATAACCGACTAAATCAATAAACTTTTACAGTAATATTATATAATTATAAGCAAGAGTACTAAGCATCAAATTAGGACAAACGTATAAATAACGTTTATATTGAAACGACTTTCTACTCGTAGACAAATTGCAATTATTCTACAGCCCGTAATTTAACATGTAGTTCCAACCCTAACTTAAAATTCAATTTAAACTCAAAGTTAATTTCAAGGTAACCTTTAAGTGTTAGCCTGCCATGCGGTGCGGGAAGACGCAAAAGTCATGGCACTTACAGTACCAGTCCGATTTCCTGTGCAAGCGAATTTATCTGAAATTCCGACAGCAACAGATCCGGATGGAGTTGAACCAATGAAGCCATGAAGTATGGGTGTCGCGGTTGGATGCATCCAAGGTTGCAATGGTAATATATGTTCTGTGATGCTGCTATTTTCTGCTCTCCATCCTTGGTATATACATCCCTTTCTTTGTGTTGCAGCACAACACCCAGAAAAAGTGGACCAAGGGGGTCTCGAAATTCAAAGGGGCAGCCAGTGCATTTTTTAAGACGGTTGTTAAGGGGATACAACGCGAATGGATTGTTGTTATACCACGGTAGTTTTGTTAAAGCAATAAAAGCAGGAGAAGGATTTGCATGGAAACTGCCGGACAATGGTGGACTTGGCTGTACTGAATTCAGATTGGAAGGTTGTGACAACTGCGTTGGTCTTATGGTGGTCTGGGAAGAAGTGGAGGCTTGGTGTTGGTAGCCTGTAGCACCATCCAGGTAACCATGGTGAGGTAGGTTTGTGATGGCCGATGTACTTATGTGAGAACTGCCGGACAACGGTAGACGTGGCTGTACTGAATTCGGATTGGAAGGTTGTAACAACTGCGTTGGCCATCGTGGGATGGTCTGGGAAGAAGTGGAGGCTTGGTGTTGGGGACCAGGTAACCACGCCGACGTTCATCTGCCAAAGTAGAAGTAGTTGTGCTTGGGTTTCAGCTCGGAACGATTTACAAACAGTGTCCTTCGAATGCGATTTCTGGTGCAGCAATTCGTCGTTTTTGTTGACTTTAAGAATGTTTATCATCACCCATATTACATGTAGACACAAGTCTCTTTTTGAAGCAAAGGAGCAGTTACATGACACAGTTTCGGCAATTTCCACAAGCCGGTGCTTGCCATGTTGGTCGATCTCAAAAATTTTCTTGCCTTGATTAACATGATGAATCTTTACTACTTCCATTTTTGTTCGTTTTGCAAGTTTCAGGGATTCTTTAAACTTCTTACTCCTGGTCATCCGTTTGCGGAAAGCCTTCTTTGCGTTCTTATGCTGGGAAAAATTGGCACCGTCTTCTGAAGAACTACTTGTATTAAGGTCACTTGACCTTGCACGATGCCGAGACGTCTCTGACGTATGGCCTAACATTGTAATCATCAACAGAAACCACACTATCTGTCAGGTCCTTAGCAAACTGACTTGCCCTGTCCAACTGCCTCCTTAAAGAAATGTCCTTCCTCTTCTGCTCAGCACACCTACCTCCAGCATAACTCCCTTTTTCGTAACTACAAACGAAAAATGACGAACCAATTGTTGAAACAAGTTTTAACTTTACAGGACGAAAGCTCGGTGAATTTTTATTGTTATTAAACACGGTGCATGTATAACCATGCCAATATTCAAAACCTTGATATTAAGTTTTAAGCTGTTTTGCGAGAAAATTATTGTGGAAGAATTGTTGAATAATGTAATGTTAATAATACCTTTCAAGTATTGCCTTCAGTAAAGCACTTTCCACGACGTGGTCCTCTGCTACACAGGCAAGACTGTCGTTCTTGGCATCCCGTGTGGCATTTATCGAGTGATCCACTTCAGCCATGTTAGTGTTTGGTGCAGTAGAACTTTTGAATGCGCGAAATACGTGGAATCTATTTGAACATATTAACAAAATAAAAAAATTGTAAAGTTGCATGCGTGCATACAAATAGCGAAGGCCGTTATGGAACGACAATTACGGGCCATTTTCTTCTGTACGAATGAGGAACTAAACTAAAATTTGATACAATTCATACATTTCCATTATTAGCTTACCGTCTCGCGTGCCAGAAATTGTTGAACCAAGGTTTAGCATGGCTCCGCTTAGGTTTAACTGCCCACTCCAAGAGCACCCGACGCCTTGCTTGTCGTGACGCGTTGAGTGTCGGCAGTATATATATTGTGGGCCATAGTTATGAACTCTTTTCTGGACTTTGCACTCCAGTTAGCCGTACTCACTCTATGCGCACAGCCATAGAAATGGAGCTCGCAAGACTTCGACCTTTCTATCATGTCAGGTTGAAAGAAAGAGAGAAAGAACGAAAAAGAAACTAGACTATTTCGTGAAAGAGGGCATCATGAGTTGGACAGAACCAGGTGAGCCAATTATCTACGATAGTCCTCTGGTAATTACACCCAAGTCATGTGGTCCAGACGCTGATGTCAGAATAACTGCTGATTTCAGACTAGCTAACAAAGGTGCCTCGAGGACGAGAATAGTTTCAGGTGTCAAAACAGAAGATTTGTCTATAACCTTTGCAGGGTGCCAGGTATTTTCCAAGATCGGCATGAATAATGGATACCACCAGTTTGCCATAGATGAAGAAAGCAGGAAATACCTAGTCGTGACAACACCGTGGGGGAACCTGAAACACAACACCCTCGCGCAGGGATGGATCACGAGTCAAGACGAATTCGATCGACGAATGAGTGAAATCCTAGCCGGGATACCTAGAGTGAAAAACAAGCAAGACGACTGTCTTATAGGCGGACGAGATTGGAAGGACCATAACAGCAACTTGAGCGCAGTTCTGTCAAGACTCCAGTCATTTGGTCTTACCATCAATAAAAAGAAGTGTCAGTTTGGTAAACGCGAGATCGAGTTTTATGGTCACAGATTCACCGAGAATGGCTTTGAAACCATATCCATTGAAAGTGAGAGCTCTAAAAGAGTGTGGTGAGTCTACATCGAAGGAAGGAGTCAGAAGTTCTTTACAGATGGTCGGTTACATGTCGAGATTCATTCCAAATTTTTCTCAGATAACAGGACCGCTGACGCTGAAGGTTTTGACGAAAGACAATGCTCGATTCCAGTGGGGACAGAAGGAGCGAGAAGCTTTTAATCGTTTGAAGGAAAATCTGACGGAGGAAACATCCCTCGCGTACTTCATTCCAAATCAACCGATCAGAGTACATGTTGATGCGGGTAAGAAGATGGAGAGAACCAGCAACGTTCCAGGCGGGCTGTGTGCGATCTTAACCCAGCAAGATTCAAGAGGAGCGTGGAGAATGTGCCATGTCGCAAACAGAACTTTGACTGACGTAGAGACACGATATGGTCAGACAGAGTTGGAAGCAGCAAAGGGAAGCTTAACATAGCAGATTATGGTTTTCGTCATATCATAAAAGAGAAGCCAATCAATCCAACGTCGAGTCAATTGTTTGAGGAAGAAGTAACTGCATTTTTATTTGAACCCGACTCGGAGAGCGATCGCATCATACTGAAGAGAGCAAGTGAGGATAAGGACTATCAGTCACTTAGAAAAGTAATGGACAATGATTTATGGAAGTCACATAAGAATGATCCAAATATCTCGAAGTTTTTCGGAGTCGCTCCAGATTTATCGGTCGTGAAGGGACTTGTGTTCTACAAAGACCTCTTGGTTCCACCATTTGTCATGCAGAGCGGTTTTATCGATGAAGCCCACCGGATTGGGCATTCAGGTGAGAAGAGTACAGTGGATCTGTTGCGAGAAAGAGTATGGTTCCCAGGAATGACGAAGCTGGCGAAAAATGTCGTCAAGAGCTAGCTGCCTGAGCTGTCAGATGACCTTCGACAGAACATACGACGAACCTCTACGACCAAGACCGCTACCACCGGATGTTTGGCACACGATATCTATCGGTTTTAAAGGCCCTCTAAAAGATGGAAGGTACGCGTTAGTTGCCTATGACCTCTACAGTCGATATCCAGTGGTCGGATATTGCAATTCAACATCGTTTGCCAACATCAAGCCAATTCTGGATTCAATGTTTGCCACTTTTGGGAAAGTTCATACAGTGAAGACCGATAACGGACTGCCATTCCATGGTCACAAGTTTCGCGAATATGCTGAGGCAAAGGGTTTTCGCCATCACAGAACCATCCTTAGACACCCACGAGCGAACGGCGAATGTGAGAGATTTATGCAAAATCTGAAAAAAGCTATTCGAATAGCAGAGCAAGAAAATGTCGACTACGAGGAGAAGATAAACGGAATGTTAGAAGCCTATAGAGCCACGCCTCATCCATCCACGTTGAAAAGCCCATATGAGCTGATGTTCGGAAGAAAAATTAACTTAAACATATTCCCAACTATGAAGAGAAGAGTAAGAGATGGAGTTATTAGAAATCGTGATCACCAATACGAGAAGAAAGCAAAGGAGTATCACGATAGAAAGAGAAACGTGAAGGAATCCTGTATCACATTGGGAGATAGTGTGTTGATGAAAGATAGGAGACTTGATTGCTTAAGACCCGAAGTGGGCATCGTAGTTGGAATAAGTGGACATTCTGTTACTGTGCGATTTAGAAGTGGAAAAATCTTCAAGAGAGATAAATCACATCTTAAAGTTGTTAATAGAGCTGTGGTTCCAAACAGTCAAGAAACACCGACAAAGAAAGTAAGAGTTGAAGAACGGAGACGAGTTGAACTATCTGACACAGAAGAAAGTGACACTGATGAATCACATGTCGAAACTACTGAAACCAGATGTAACCCGTCAAATTTGGTAGATCGTGTTCAGAGAACCAGATCAGGACGAGAGGTTAGAAGACCAGAAAGATATGGAGGGAGAATGGACTGAAAGCTAATTTGTTAAGTACTGTCATTCGGTATAATTAACTTGTTAAGTATAGATCGTTTTCACTCACGTGATCGGTGGCCCCATTGGGGTGGTGAAACAATACAAAATATTTGAATAAGAAAGAGCTAATTCCCATACCGTACACCAATATGGCCGCTATTTCATTGTTTTGGTACACCAATATGGCCGCCGTGACGTCAGATGAAAACGATCTATTCTTTAAAAAAAGAAGAGAAGTGTTATGCGAATATTAATTAGACAATGCTAATTACTTAAACTTATTATGAATATGTAAATCAAGATAGCACATGTATATAAGTCATAGGAAATAATAATAAATGTAGATCTTTTACTGTGAGTGAAGAGTGAAGAAGTAAACTCTAACAGTGCAAAGTTGTGGACGTCGGGGTATTGACTACAGGTATAGAATAAAAAAAAAATTAAAAACAAAGTAATTGAGCATGACGTACATGCATTCATGTACCAAATAATTCTTTGACATACTGATGATGGCATCGAGCCGATGCAACTTTGGAAAAGTCTACCCTGCCATTATATTATTTTATTATTTGAGTGTAAACGTGTTGGGTATTTCTCTTAATAATGGCAAGCTTTCACTGGATGGAAGAAGATTGTCGACGGATGACGAATTTTCAAAATGTTTTAAATCAATCTTTGTTAAAAAAGTTGGTATACACCAAGTCAAGTTGTTGTCAAATCTTAAGGTATCTATTGCTGTGAGTTGCTATACGAAACGTGGTGGAACATGTCTAATACTCCCATCGAAGCCCTTTCTTATAGACTTGACTATATGTATAGATATTTCACCAAATCCAGGACCAGAAAACTCAAACCGAAAACGTGATAATGGTGGTGCAAGAAAAGCAGATCGAAAACAACGAAGTATAAACATCGCACATTTGAATGCTCGCTCGATCAAGAATAGAGAACATTACATTCTAGCCAAGGATTTGGCCATGAAGTATACATTGGATATCCTTACTGTATCTGAATCATGGTTAAATAATTCGGTTACTGACCTCGAAGTTGAATTTCCCGGTTATACCTTGTTTAGACTGGATCGAAACAACAAAATCGGTGTCTGTGCTTATATAAACAACAGCTTCAAGTGTGTGCGGCTTTCTGAAATGTCATATATATCGAATTCCGGGTTACATCAGTTGTGGCTCAAAGTACAAGTTAAGAATTTTAAGTCATTCATTATCTGTACAGCTTATCGAACTGATGATGTTCCTGTCCTTTGCTTTGAAACGGATTTTAGTTATACCCTTACATCAGCTATGTTATTAAATATTCCGATTTTTATTTTGGCTGATTTCAATTGTGACATGCTACGACCCAATGACCCGGAACCGAAAGCACTACTCGATTTCTGTAATTGCTTTAACTTTACGCAAATTATCAACAAACCAACGAGAATAACTCAGTCCTCTAAGACTTTGTTAGATGTGATTATTACCAACAGAAAAGATCTTATTAAAGAAACCAATGTGGTATCTCATTCAATAAGTGACCATGAACGGTTACTGCAACTTTGAATCTCAAGAAATCTCGTTCTAAACCTACTTATATTTCGACAAGAAACTTTAAACATTACAATAAAGAAGCCTTTCTTGAAGATATAGCTACTACTCCGTGGTCCATTGTAGACACTTTTGATGATATTGACGATAAGCTGAATGCCTTTAATATCTTATTTAACCAAGTTCTGGATCAACATGCACCGATTAAAACTGTCAAAGTGAGAACTCGCCCAAATCCATTTATAAACGATAATATTCGAGCACTAATGAAAACAAGAGACCAATGGCAGAAAATAGCAAGACGAACAAATGATCCTATGGCTTGGTCAGGCTACAAGAATTTCAAACGTGAGGTGAAACGTGAACTACAACTTGCTCAAAGAACATATGTAGAGGATCAGATAAGACAAAACCCTAATGACATCAACATAATGTGGAAGACTATTAGATCATGTATACCCAAGAAGTCAGTGAGTACAAAAATATATTGTAAACATGATAAGAGTGTGGCGAACGAATTCAATCAATATTTCACATCAATTGGGAAAGTAACGCTTGAAAAAATTCAATCATTGGCTAATGAATGCGGATATATTTCATCGCAACCAACTTATATTCCGACTATCCAATCTCGGAACAGTTTGCGTTTAATAATGTCAACTGCTCTGATGTTGAAGAAATTGTGATGTCCTTAGCTAATAATAAGGCACCTGGTATTGACAAAATACCTGCCCGAGTTATCCCCAAGTGCATGGAAAATGGCAGAGGTATGCCCAATTTTGAAAGAAGGGGATTATGAACAAGCTCGTAACAATAGACCAATTTCCCTTTTGCCTATTTTGTCCAAAGTATGTGAAAGGTTATCGCTGAATCAAATAACATCTTATCTGACAACAAAACGAAAGCTTGCTACCAATCAAAGTGGAAACAAGAAGTGGCATTCCACTGAGACGTCATTGTTGTCATCTACTGATACCATTTTAAAAGCGATAGACCAAAGAAAAGTCACTGTGGTAGTGTATTTACACATGAGCAAAGCGTTTGATAGCATTAACCACAAAATTTTATTGAACAAACTAAAGAACATTGGTCTTTCTTCATCTGCGCTATCATGGTTTCGTAGCTACCTGTCTCAAAGATCCCAGGCAGTACGTATAAACTCGACTGTCGGATTCTCTACCAGTTGTATGCGGAGTACCTCAAGGCAGTGTCCTTGGGGCTCTATTGCTCAATATCTATGTGAATGACTTACCAACAGTTATGGAGTTCTGCTCAAGTGAATGCCATGTAGATGACTCTAATCTTCTCCTGTCGTTTGTGGTGGCTGATTCACGCACAGCTAAGAGTAAAATTAATGCCGATTTGCAAAGAGTATGTAACTGGTGCTTTGATCATTACCTCTTGCTGAACCCGGATAAAATAAAGTTGATGGTATTTGGAAGTCGCCAAATGCTTCTTAAGCTATCTGACTTCAGACTGTCTATCTTGGGAAAAGAACTCACGCCGTCTGAATCCATCAAAGATCTTGGTGTAATATTTGATCCTACCCTGTCTTTTAATAGTCACATCACATGGACAGTATCGTTTGTATCTCAAAATTGCTCAGATAAATCGTGTTAAACATGCTTTTAATCCAACCCTCTTAACAACTATTATTCACATGCTTGTTTTTAGCAAACTATTCTACTGTTCCTCTGTTTGGTCTAGTACCTCCGCTGGCAATATATGCAAGCTGCAACATATACAGAACTTCGCAGCCCGCATTATCAGCGGTGTGAAGAAGTTTGATCACATAACACCAATATTGAAAACGTTGGGCTGGCTTCCCGTGAAGAAGCATTTACACCTCCGAGATGCAATTTATGCATTTAAATGTATGACAGGCCGTGCACCGAATTACTTGATGTCACAGTTAGTTACAAGAGAGGAGATCTCTGGCCGTATTACACGTAATTCAAAACAATTAAATATTCCCTTTTTTAGGACAGCCACTGGACAAAAATCGTTTTCTTACAGAGTAATTTCCATGTAATAGTGTTATGGGTTTCAAAAAATCCTTTAAGAAATTTGAATGAAACATCGCCGGCGCAAAGGCCATGCGATTCGCATAGTTATTTAGAATCACCAACAAACCAGGCTTACACCTGCATCGGTTTTAAATCTAATCAATGCATCCCTTCCAGAAATTTCTGGAAAAGCCCCTTTTGGGGAGTGTTCAATAAATTTTCAATTTCAATTCAATTTCAATCAGCAGCTTGTAACAACGACAGCATTCGGCGTTAATTAGTGATGGGATTAGGCCGTTTTGTTTCCGGAGAAACGTGGGTTAAACCCACGGAAAAGGTCGATTCAACTTATCTCATTCTAGCTACAAAGAGTAATTATAATTGTTTTTGACTTTTCAGAAATTGTGCATCCTCTCAGTTACAGCATCTTGCAACCAACATAAAACTGCTAAAATTCATGTACCAAGATAATTGCAAGGCACAGAGTGGAAAGGAAATTTACCAACCAGGATCACTGCGACTAGTGAGTACAGTACATATTATACCTCATAATTTTGGAATGGGTACAATAACAATTAGTATTACCAGGCTTAATTTATTCATATTATAGATCTGTTATCTTTAACTCATTGCTGTGTAGGATGTCTGAGGGTTCTCCTTTTGATGAGTAAAATCATCTGGTGTTAGACAGAGTAAAACAATAAACGGGCTGTTTTGGGCTGGCTTAGACAGGAATGGGTTAAAGACAACATGAAAAACACAGAAAAAAATTAACCAAAAGCCATAATTAAAATTAATTTATTATTAACTGATATGAGGTATGTACCAGAAAGTACGTACAAGTACATGTATTTGATTTAATCTTTTTTCAGACCTGTTCGGTACGTACTTTCCTTTGTTTTAATATACACACACCTCATGCTCAGATAATAAGTTTTTAATAACAGTTTTTGTAAAATAAACAAAAATAAACAAAAATAAGTAGTAAAACTTACTGCATGTATATGCTGTAATTTCACTTTAAGAGGACATACTTATATGGACGCCTACAGAAGCTCCACATAGGTGCTTTCTTCTCTTCGCAATCCATTGAAAGAGATATGGCTGGTACATTGCAATGAAGTGAATGCAACTTCTTCAAGGGATGTATTTCACTAGAGAAGGAACTGGTGGTGAGGAAGGATCAAGCAATTGCCTATATGATTAAGAATGGATAGGTATGGACAGGTTAAACTAGTTGTTTCTACATCATTATTTCAAACTATTTGTCAGTATATAAAAAAGGTTCATAGTTTAGCATGATTCGTTAAGTTTTCTTATAAACTAACTAGTCAACTACTGTACAGTAAACACCCTGCATTGAGGAATGGAGCATGCATGGCAGCAAAATTTTGATCTGAAGCAGTATTACACTGAGTCTTAAATCTATATTTAACAAATAAAACATACTGCTCCTGTGTATGTACTCTTATATAGGCACGTAACTTGATGTCATTTGAACACGAAAGTTGAGTTACACTTCTTTTGTGTCCAAATGATGTCATGCAAAACCTTTATAAGAGTACATTTATAAAATAAGAAGGGGAAAACAAGCTAAAAGTGAGGTAGTTTTGGAACTTGGCAGGCTTTTCCGGTCAGCTGATGCCATTCTACACCACCCTACGTCATTCATGATCTCTGTTCTCTTGTAAATGCACAGAGCCCAGCCAATTAGAGGGTACCTTATTTTATAATACAGTATAACTGTACTAATTTATTATTTCATTACTTAAAGGTACAGTACAGTATACTGTACTATATGCAGAACTTATCTATTACGTATATAGGACACAGTCTAAAATTCCAATAGCACAAAGACTAAATGCTAAGTGTAATCGTATTGGCTACACATTCTTCCTGGTAAATGTATTTTAATTATTAAAGTCAGGGAAATTTTCAAATGCTTTTCAACTACTGGTATACAGGTAAAATACTCTAACTTCAAATGAGTTTTGAAACTCGATCCTATTCTATAATTCGTTAGTTTACTTAAATGCTTGAAAATATCCCTGAAAGTATATACAGTAATCCTATTACTATACTCTGTGTAGTGTATAATAGATAAAAAAAACCCAACATTACTGTAATATTAAATCAGATTATCAATTAACTCAATCTTTTCTTTGGCCCTCAGAGTCATCCTCATTATTGTACTATACATGCAATGAAATATCCAAAAATCATAATGAAGGTGACAATTTGATTGCTTACAGTAATGATTTTTTGAATAAGATGTAGGTAATTGGACTGACACTGGGGTTATATAATGTAGATGAATAAAATTTGCAAAGAATGCGGTATATGGCCTCAGGCCAAAAAGCGCATCTTGCTGTATTTTTTGTTAACTTGCGAAGGCAACGACGGTTGAAGGCGCAGTGTAAATATGATACGGGAGTAAGTTAAACAATTATAAGAAAGGATTAAAGATACGTAAGTAATATTCAGTATATATAGTACATGGGACATAACCCTCGACAATTGTTTCGACCTTCTCGTGGTCTCTTCAGGAGGGATTTGGGTTTGGTAGTCGACGTGATTATGTTGGAAAATAAACAATAAACAGCATAGAACGAGGCTAATAATTATAAATAAAAGTGTGTGCTTACCGAAGTTGTTGTTGTTGTTTCGAGACAAACCAATACGTCGTGCCTTCATTTTGCAAGTAGGAAAAAGTCTTGTTCACTGGTAAGTATCAGTTATCCAACCGCTCAATCCAGTTGTCAGAGACGTAATGAGATCGGTTAGTTGTAAATGGATAGTTATCCACTTAGTTTAATGTTCGTTGTTACGTCATCGGTAAAGTAGTGGGTGTTAGGTGGCGATGGGATAAGTTGGGGATGCCCGGGGTCTCTATGGATATATATTTTTTAAAACTGCTAAAATTCATGTACCAAGATAATTGCAAGGCACAGAGTGGAAAGGAAATTTACCAACCAGGATCACTGCGACTAGTGAGTACAGTACATATTATACCTCATAATTTTGGAATGGGTACAATAACAATTAGTATTACCAGGCTTAATTTATTGATATTATAGATCTGTTATCTTTAACTCATTGCTGTGTAGGATGTCTGAGGGTTCTCCTTTTGATGAGTAAAATCATCTGGTGTTAGACAGAGTAAAACAATAAACGGGCTGTTTTGGGCTGGCTTAGACAGGAATGGGTTAAAGACAACATGAAAAACACAGAAAAAAATTAACCAAAAGCCATAATTAAAATTAATTTATTATTAACTGATATGAGGTATGTACCAGAAAGTACGTACAAGTACATGTATTTGATTTAATCTTTTTTCAGACCTGTTCGGTACGTACTTTCCTTTGTTTTAATATACACACACCTCATGCTCAGATAATAAGTTTTTAATAACAGTTTTTGTAAAATAAACAAAAATAAACAAAAATAAGTAGTAAAACTTACTGCATGTATATGCTGTAATTTCACTTTAAGAGGACATACTTATATGGACGCCTACAGAAGCTCCACATAGGTGCTTTCTTCTCTTCGCAATCCATTGAAAGAGATATGGCTGGTACATTGCAATGAAGTGAATGCAACTTCTTCAAGGGATGTATTTCACTAGAGAAGGAACTGGTGGTGAGGAAGGATCAAGCAATTGCCTATATGATTAAGAATGGATAGGTATGGACAGGTTAAACTAGTTGTTTCTACATCATTATTTCAAACTATTTGTCAGTATATAAAAAAGGTTCATAGTTTAGCATGATTCGTTAAGTTTTCTTATAAACTAACTAGTCAACTACTGTACAGTAAACACCCTGCATTGAGGAATGGAGCATGCATGGCAGCAAAATTTTGATCTGAAGCAGTATTACACTGAGTCTTAAATCTATATTTAACAAATAAAACATACTGCTCCTGTGTATGTACTCTTATATAGGCACGTAACTTGATGTCATTTGAACACGAAAGTTGAGTTACACTTCTTTTGTGTCCAAATGATGTCATGCAAAACCTTTATAAGAGTACATTTATAAAATAAGAAGGGGAAAACAAGCTAAAAGTGAGGTAGTTTTGGAACTTGGCAGGCTTTTCCGGTCAGCTGATGCCATTCTACACCACCCTACATCATTCATGATCTCTGTTCTCTTGTAAATGCACAGAGCCCAGCCAATTAGAGGGTACCTTATTTTATAATACAGTATAACTGTACTAATTTATTATTTCATTACTTAAAGGTACAGTACAGTATACTGTACTATATGCAGAACTTATCTATTACGTATATAGGACACAGTCTAAAATTCCAATAGCACAAAGACTAAATGCTAAGTGTAATCGTATTGGCTACACATTCTTCCTGGTAAATGTATTTTAATTATTAAAGTCAGGGAAATTTTCAAATGCTTTTCAACTACTGGTATACACGTAAAATACTCTAACTTCAAATGAGTTTTGAAACTCGATCCTATTCTATAATTCGTTAGTTTACTTAAATGCTTGAAAATATCCCTGAAAGTATATACAGTAATCCTATTACTATACTCTGTGTAGTGTATAATAGATAAAAAAAACCCAACATTACTGTAATATTAAATCAGATTATCAATTAACTCAATCTTTTCTTTGGCCCTCAGAGTCATCCTCATTATTGTACTATACATGCAATGAAATATCCAAAAATCATAATGAAGGTGACAATTTGATTGCTTACAGTAATGATTTTTTGAATAAGATGTAGGTAATTGGACTGACACTGGGGTTATATAATGTAGATGAATAAAATTTGCAAAGAATGCGGTATATGGCCTCAGGCCAAAAAGCGCATCTTGCTGTATTTTTTGTTAACTTGCGAAGGCAACGACGGTTGAAGGCGCAGTGTAAATATGATACGGGAGTAAGTTAAACAATTATAAGAAAGGATTAAAGATACGTAAGTAATATTCAGTATATATAGTACATGGGACATAACCCTCGACAATTGTTTCGACCTTCTCGTGGTCTCTTCAGGAGGGATTTGGGTTTGGTAGTCGACGTGATTATGTTGGAAAATAAACAATAAACAGCATAGAACGAGGCTAATAATTATAAATAAAAGTGTGTGCTTACCGAAGTTGTTGTTGTTGTTGTTTCGAGACAAACCAATACGTCGTGCCTTCATTTTGCAAGTAGGAAAAAGTCTTGTTCACTGGTAAGTATCCGTTATCCAACCGCTCAATACAGTTGTCAGAGACGTAATGAGATCGGTTAGTTGTAAATGGATAGTTATCCACTTAGTTTAATGTTCGTTGTTACGTCATCGGTAAAGTAGTGGGTGTTAGGTGGCGATGGGATAAGTTGGGGATGCCCGGGGTCTCTATGGATATATATTTTTTTGGGAGCCTGAAACCGAGTGTAAATATGGGGGAATAATATTAAGCAAGGAAAGGTATTTCATGAGAATTAATAGTAAAAGAAAGGACGAGGGTCGTGTCAAATGGTGGGATAAGTTTATCAAGTGAGTGGAATTATATTTACAAGGTGAATGGCATCCAATAGTGCATTCAAATAGCGTAGAATTACGTGGTGGTTTACAGAGTTAATATATAAAGTATGTACAAAAGTATAAGGCATCGGTGTAAATGGTAAAGGTAATAGGAATAATTATTTACATAGGTGTGTAAATTATACGACGATGATCAATTGTTGGTGTTTAAAAGGTATTGGGTAGATTTTACTTGGAAGAGGTTGGATGTTCCAAAGTGGTATTAAAGATAAATGATAGGTATTTGTCTAATAGGTAGTATTATTTATACAACATAAGCTTACTGGGTGTTATATATGTATTTAAAAGGCATAAAAGGTTCATAAATTAGGATTCATTGGTAGATTCCTGATTGGTTGTTAAATAGGTGGTGGATGGTTGATGAATTGCTGTGTCCTGGCTGTCATGGAGGTATCGAGGCTGTGTTGTCTATTTCTCAGTGTACGGATGTCTTGTATAGAGGAGTATCTTGTGTTGCTGTATCAATGTTGTCTTGTTGAGATTGGATATCTTTGTAGGATAGAACATTTCGGGTTGACTTTTCCCAGTTAATGTACTGTAATCTGTATTGTAGTTATTGAGTATTGTTTGTTATATTGTTATCTTGTAGTTTGGCACGAATAAGAGAATCTTTAAGATTCTTATTTCTTTGATATGCTACAATTGGTGCTTCTGGCCAGAGAATGCTCAATGTAGGATCTTGTTCTATTATGTGCCAATGTTTTCGTAATATTTGTCCAATGTAAGTTGTATTGTTGTTGTATGGAATGGAAAGTATAGGGCTTTTGTTGTCAGTTTTGTGTTGTTCCTTGTTTAGTAGTTCTAGTTGTGTATGTTGTTTGGCCTGTTGAAAAGCAGTTTGTATTGTTTCTTGTTTGTAACCACGGTTGGTCAGTATAACTGACAGGTTGTTAAGTCTTAGATGTAATTTAGTATCATCTGTAATAATACGGCGATAACGAAGTGCCTGACTATAGACAATACTATTTTTACAAGACTTTGGATGGAAGGAATTGTTATGTAGAAGTAGTGTTCTGTCTGTTGGTTTTATGTACAGGTCTGATTCAAGTTTGTTGTTCTTATTGATGTAAACTGTGGTGTCGAGAAAGTTAACAGATTTGTAGGAGTGTGTATAGTCAAATTTAATTGTTGGGTGGAATTTGTTTAAGTATTCTAAAAATTCATTGAGGGCATCAATACCATGTGTCCATAATGCAAAAATGTCATCAATAAAACGGATCCATTCAATTGGAGTTAGTCCGTTTGGTGCATTTAAGAGCATTTGCTTTTCAAGGACTGCCATGAATATGTTAGCATATGTTGGGGCCATTGGTGAGCCCATTGCTGTGCCATGAATTTGTAGAAAGTATTCATTGTTGAAAGTGAAGAAGTTATTTTCTAGTATAAGTGAAAGTATTTCAGTCATAGTCTGTGTGTCTGTATTGTTCTGATTGTCAGGATTTTTTGAATAAGATGTAGGTAATTGGACTGGCACTGGGGTTATATAATGTAGATGAATAAAATTTGCAAAGAATGCGGTATATGGCCTCAGGCCAAAAAGCGCATCTTGCTGTATTTTTTGTTAACTTGCGAAGGCAACGACGGTTGAAGGCGCAGTGTAAATATGATACGGGAGTAAGTTAAACAATTATAAGAAAGGATTAAAGATACGTAAGTAATATTCAGTATATATCCTACATTGAGCATTCTCTGGCCAGAAGCACCAATTGTAGCATATCAAAGAAATAAGAATCTTAAAGATTCTCTTATTCGTGCCAAACTACAAGATAACAATATAACAAACAATACTCAATAACTACAATACAGATTATAGTACATTAACTGGGAAAAGTCAACCCGAAATGTTCTATCCTACAAAGATATCCAATCTCAACAAGACAACATTGATACAGCAACACAAGATACTCCTCTATACAAGACATCCGTACACTGAGAAATAGACAACACAGCCTCGATACCTCCATGACAGCCAGGACACAGCAATTCATCAACCATCCACCACCTATTTAACAACCAATCAGGAATCTACCAATGAATCCTAATTTATGAACCTTTTATGCCTTTTAAATACATATATAACACCCAGTAAGCTTATGTTGTATAAATAATACTACCTATTAGACAAATACCTATCATTTATCTTTAATACCACTTTGGAACATCCAACCTCTTCCAAGTAAAATCTACCCAATACCTTTTAAACACCAACAATTGATCATCGTCGTATAATTTACACACCTATGTAAATAATTATTCCTATTACCTTTACCATTTACACCGATGCCTTATACTTTTGTACATACTTTATATATTAACTCTGTAAACCACCACGTAATTCTACGCTATTTGAATGCACTATTGGATGCCATTCACCTTGTAAATATAATTCCACTCACTTGATAAACTTATCCCACCATTTGACACGACCCTCGTCCTTTCTTTTACTATTAATTCTCATGAAATACCTTTCCTTGCTTAATATTATTCCCCCATATTTACACTCGGTTTCAGGCTCCCAAAAAAATATATATCCATAGAGACCCCGGGCATCCCCAACTTATCCCATCGCCACCTAACACCCACTACTTTACCGATGACGTAACAACGAACATTAAACTAAGTGGATAACTATCCATTTACAACTAACCGATCTCATTACGTCTCTGACAACTGTATTGAGCGGTTGGATAACGGATACTTACCAGTGAACAAGACTTTTTCCTACTTGCAAAATGAAGGCACGACGTATTGGTTTGTCTCGAAACAACAACAACAACTTCGGTAAGCACACACTTTTATTTATAATTATTAGCCTCGTTCTATGCTGTTTATTGTTTATTTTCCAACATAATCACGTCGACTACCAAACCCAAATCCCTCCTGAAGAGACCACGAGAAGGTCGAAACAATTGTCGAGGGTTATGTCCCATGTACTATATATACTGAATATTACTTACGTATCTTTAATCCTTTCTTATAATTGTTTAACTTACTCCCGTATCATATTTACACTGCGCCTTCAACCGTCGTTGCCTTCGCAAGTTAACAAAAAATACAGCAAGATGCGCTTTTTGGCCTGAGGCCATATACCGCATTCTTTGCAAATTTTATTCATCTACATTATATAACCCCAGTGTCAGTCCAATTACCTACATCTTATTCAAAAAATCGAACCTTAATGAACATCGTACTAACAACACTACCCCCCCTGAACTCACATTACGACGGAAATGCCGGGTATATCTCCCTGCTTTATTAAGGGAACGTTGGGAGAGTACATTAAAAAACACCTCCAACGAACTACTTGACATCATGACGGAATACCACCAAACGACACTAGACGACACAGAAATGAAAATACAACACCGAACACAACATCTTCTTAAAATCACTCCTGACAAAAAACTAGTGGAAAAAATTATAAAAAAATCGGACAAAGTAGGTGAATCATACACCAGACGAACAATTCTGACTGCGATCAAATCTACTAAAAACCTAAAACGACAACAACGACAACAACAACAACAACAACAAAAACGACAGCAACCACATAACCAACAACAACAACACCTAAACCCTAAACAACAACCACCAAGACAACAACCACAGCAACACCGACAACGACAACAACATAAACATCAACAACGACAACAACAGAAACAACACCAACATAAACAACGACAACACCAACAACAACGAGACCATCCAACCAACAATGACACAACTACACTAAATGACAACAGATATCACCACACAAACAACAATGCCACAAGATACCCCAACAATACACAACAACAGACTAACATTACTCTACGACCACCAACACCTCTCATGGACCAAAGCTTCACACAACGGAACCAGATACTGAGACACCCACAAACCAGCAACAACACACACCTACCTTCCACCATCACCCAACACGTCCAACAAGGTATTCAGGATTTTCTTCTGAATCGACACATACACAAACCTCACCGGCAATAACACCCACACCAACATCACTTCCAAACTTCTACAACAAAACTGTACTAAACAAACATTCTTACAAGAAACGTAACTACAACAACAACAGACACAAAAGTAAAACCAAACTACACAAAGAAATTCACAACAAACTTATAGACAACACTGTCGTCAACCTATCCAATACACCTCTACCCAAACCCACAATCAACCTCCTTTCCAAAGGCCTTAACTATATTCCATCTCCCAAACCTACCCATTACAACACAGTCTATAAGTCCTTCCTACAATACAGACGTAACATGTATCTTAAATACCACTTCAGAGACCACAACACAACCAAACACCCATTCAAAACTCCCAGCAAATTTACACCACCTCAACCCGACAACTCCAATCTAACTGAATACATCTCACGTATATACTATGACTTGAAAACAGACCATAACCAAACAAACTCCACCCCCAACTTAACACCCTTAGAACGTAACACCATACATGAACTTCAAAACAACAATGACATTATAATCAAGCCAGCAGACAAAGGAGGAGATATTGTCATCTGGCCGAAAAAAGATTATCTAACTGAAGCCTATAAACAACTCAACAATACAAAACACTACCAAACCATCCCACATGACCCAACAGAACAACTTCAACACAAAATCCGCACACTGACCAATAAAATGTACGACAACAAATTTATCGACAACACAACAGACAAATTTCTACTACCACAATTGACAACTAGAACCCCAACACTATACCTTCTCCCCAAAATACACAAACCTAACATACCTGGAAGACCAATCATATCTGGCTGTGGAGGTCCGACAGTCAGCCTTTCACAATATGCTGACCACCTTCTCAAACCACTAATGACTAAAATTGGTTCTTATGTTAAGGACACCAATGACTTTCTCAGACGAATATTCTCTCTAAACGACGAACTACCAAAAGACATAATACTAATCACAATAGACGTTAAAAGTCTGTATACAAACGTACCCAATGAAGAAGGCATTCAAGCCTGCATTGAGATGTTAAATGCTGAGAATCAGAACAATACAGACACACAGACTATGACTGAAATACTTTCACTTATACTAGAAAATAACTTCTTCACTTTCAACAATGAATACTTTCTACAAATTCATGGCACAGCAATGGGCTCACCAATGGCCCCAACATATGCTAACATATTCATGGCAGTCCTTGAAAAGCAAATGCTCTTAAATGCACCAAACGGACTAACTCCAATTGAATGGATCCGTTTTATTGATGACATTTTTGCATTATGGACACATGGTATTGATGCCCTCAATGAATTTTTAGAATACTTAAACAAATTCCACCCAACAATTAAATTTGACTATACACACTCCTACAAATCTGTTAACTTTCTCGACACCACAGTTTATATCAATAAGAACAACAAACTTGAATCAGACCTGTACATAAAACCAACAGACAGAACACTACTTCTACATAACAATTCCTTCCATCCAAAGTCTTGTAAAAATAGTATTGTCTATAGTCAGGCACTTCGTTATCGCCGTATTATTACAGATGATACTAAATTACATCTAAGACTTAACAACCTGTCAGTTATACTGACCAACCGTGGTTACAAACAAGAAACAATACAAACTGCTTTTCAACAGGCCAAACAACATACACAACTAGAACTACTAAACAAGGAACAACACAAAACTGACAACAAAAGCCCTATACTTTCCATTCCATACAACAACAATACAACTTACATTGGACAAATATTACGAAAACATTGGCACATAATAGAACAAGATCCTACATTGAGCATTCTCTGGCCAGAAGCACCAATTGTAGCATATCAAAGAAATAAGAATCTTAAAGATTCTCTTATTCGTGCCAAACTACAAGATAACAATATAACAAACAATACTCAATAACTACAATACAGATTACAGTACATTAACTGGGAAAAGTCAACCCGAAATGTTCTATCCTACAAAGATATCCAATCTCAACAAGACAACATTGATACAGCAACACAAGATACTCCTCTATACAAGACATCCGTACACTGAGAAATAGACAACACAGCCTCGATACCTCCATGACAGCCAGGACACAGCAATTCATCCACCATCCACCACCTATTTAACAACCAATCAGGAATCTACCAATGAATCCTAATTTATGAACCTTTTATGCCTTTTAAATACATATATAACACCCAGTAAGCTTATGTTGTATAAATAATACTACCTATTAGACAAATACCTATCATTTATCTTTAATACCACTTTGGAACATCCAACCTCTTCCAAGTAAAATCTACCCAATACCTTTTAAACACCAACAATTGATCATCGTCGTATAATTTACACACCTATGTAAATAATTATTCCTATTACCTTTACCATTTACACCGATGCCTTATACTTTTGTACATACTTTATATATTAACTCTGTAAACCACCACGTAATTCTACGCTATTTGAATGCACTATTGGATGCCATTCACCTTGTAAATATAATTCCACTCACTTGATAAACTTATCCCACCATTTGACACGACCCTCGTCCTTTTTTTTACTATTAATTCTCATGAAATACCTTTCCTTGCTTAATATTATTCCCCCATATTTACACTCGGTTTCAGGCTCCCAAAAAATATATATATCCATAGAGACCCCGGGCATCCCCAACTTATCCCATCGCCACCTAACACCCACTACTTTACCGATGACGTAACAACGAACATTAAACTAAGTGGATAACTATCCATTTACAACTAACCGATCTCATTACGTCTCTGACAACTGTATTGAGCGGTTGGATAACGGATACTTACCAGTGAACAAGACTTTTTCCTACTTGCAAAATGAAGGCACGACGTATTGGTTTGTCTCGAAACAACAACAACAACTTCGGTAAGCACACACTTTTATTTATAATTATTAGCCTCGTTCTATGCTGTTTATTGTTTATTTTCCAACATAATCACGTCGACTACCAAACCCAAATCCCTCCTGAAGAGACCACGAGAAGGTCGAAACAATTGTCGAGGGTTATGTCCCATGTACTATATATACTGAATATTACTTACGTATCTTTAATCCTTTCTTATAATTGTTTAACTTACTCCCGTATCATATTTACACTGCGCCTTCAACCGTCGTTGCCTTCGCAAGTTAACAAAAAATACAGCAAGATGCGCTTTTTGGCCTGAGGCCATATACCGCATTCTTTGCAAATTTTATTCATCTACATTATATAACCCCAGTGTCAGTCCAATTACCTACATCTTATTCAAAAAATCGAACCTTAATGAACATCGTACTAACAACACTACCCCCCCTGAACTCACATTACGACGGAAATGCCGGGTATATCTCCCTGCTTTATTAAGGGAACGTTGGGAGAGTACATTAAAAAACACCTCCAACGAACTACTTGACATCATGACGGAATACCACCAAACGACACTAGACGACACAGAAATGAAAATACAACACCGAACACAACATCTTCTTAAAATCACTCCTGACAAAAAACTAGTGGAAAAAATTATAAAAAAATCGGACAAAGTAGGTGAATCATACACCAGACGAACAATTCTGACTGCGATCAAATCTACTAAAAACCTAAAACGACAACAACGACAACAACAACAACAACAACAACAACAACAACAAAAACGACAGCAACCACATAACCAACAACAACAACACCTAAACCCTAAACAACAACCACCAAGACAACAACCACAGCAACACCGACAACGACAACAACATAAACATCAACAACGACAACAACAGAAACAACACCAACATAAACAACGACAACACCAACAACAACGAGACCATCCAACCAACAATGACACAACTACACTAAATGACAACAGATATCACCACACAAACAACAATGCCACAAGATACCCCAACAATACACAACAACAGACTAACATTACTCTACGACCACCAACACCTCTCATGGACCAAAGCTTCACACAACGGAACCAGATACTGAGACACCCACAAACCAGCAACAACACACACCTACCTTCCACCATCACCCAACACGTCCAACAAGGTATTCAGGATTTTCTTCTGAATCGACACATACACAAACCTCACCGGCAATAACACCCACACCAACATCACTTCCAAACTTCTACAACAAAACTGTACTAAACAAACATTCTTACAAGAAACGTAACTACAACAACAACAGACACAAAAGTAAAACCAAACTACACAAAGAAATTCACAACAAACTTATAGACAACACTGTCGTCAACCTATCCAATACACCTCTACCCAAACCCACAATCAACCTCCTTTCCAAAGGCCTTAACTATATTCCATCTCCCAAACCTACCCATTACAACACAGTCTATAAGTCCTTCCTACAATACAGACGTAACATGTATCTTAAATACCACTTCAGAGACCACAACACAACCAAACACCCATTCAAAACTCCCAGCAAATTTACACCACCTCAACCCGACAACTCCAATCTAACTGAATACATCTCACGTATATACTATGACTTGAAAACAGACCATAACCAAACAAACTCCACCCCCAACTTAACACCCTTAGAACGTAACACCATACATGAACTTCAAAACAACAATGACATTATAATCAAGCCAGCGGACAAAGGAGGAGCTATTGTCATCTGGCCCAAAAAAGATTATCTAACTGAAGCCTATAAACAACTCAACAATACAAAACACTACCAAACCATCCCACATGACCCAACAGAACAACTTCAACACAAAATCCGCACACTGACCAATAAAATGTACGACAACAAATTTATCGACAACACAACATACAAATTTCTACTGCCACAATTGACAACTAGAACCCCAACACTATACCTTCTCCCCAAAATACACAAACCTAACATACCTGGAAGACCAATCATATCTGGCTGTGGAGGTCCGACAGTCAGCCTTTCACAATATGCTGACCACCTTCTCAAACGACTAATGACTAAAATTGGTTCTTATGTTAAGGACACCAATGACTTTCTCAGACGAATATTCTCTCTAAACGACGAACTACCAAAAGACATAATACTAATCACAATAGACGTTAAAAGTCTGTATACAAACGTACCCAATGAAGAAGGCATTCAAGCCTGCATTGAGATGTTAAATGCTGACAATCAGAACAATACAGACACACAGACTATGACTGAAATACTTTCACTTATACTAGAAAATAACTTCTTCACTTTCAACAATGAATACTTTCTACAAATTCATGGCACAGCAATGGGCTCACCAATGGCCCCAACATATGCTAACATATTCATGGCAGTCCTTGAAAAGCAAATGCTCTTAAATGCACCAAACGGACTAACTCCAATTGAATGGATCCGTTTTATTGATGACATTTTTGCATTATGGACACATGGTATTGATGCCCTCAATGAATTTTTAGAATACTTAAACAAATTCCACCCAACAATTAAATTTGACTATACACACTCCTACAAATCTGTTAACTTTCTCGACACCACAGTTTACATCAATAAGAACAACAAACTTGAATCAGACCTGTACATAAAACCAACAGACAGAACACTACTTCTACATAACAATTCCTTCCATCCAAAGTCTTGTAAAAATAGTATTGTCTATAGTCAGGCACTTCGTTATCGCCGTATTATTACAGATGATACTAAATTACATCTAAGACTTAACAACCTGTCAGTTATACTGACCAACCGTGGTTACAAACAAGAAACAATACAAACTGCTTTTCAACAGGCCAAACAACATACACAACTAGAACTACTAAACAAGGAACAACACAAAACTGACAACAAAAGCCCTATACTTTCCATTCCATACAACAACAATACAACTTACATTGGACAAATATTACGAAAACATTGGCACATAATAGAACAAGATCCTACATTGAGCATTCTCTGGCCAGAAGCACCAATTGTAGCATATCAAAGAAATAAGAATCTTAAAGATTCTCTTATTCGTGCCAAACTACAAGATAACAATATAACAAACAATACTCAATAACTACAATACAGATTACAGTACATTAACTGGGAAAAGTCAACCCGAAATGTTCTATCCTACAAAGATATCCAATCTCAACAAGACAACATTGATACAGCAACACAAGATACTCCTCTATACAAGACATCCGTACACTGAGAAATAGACAACACAGCCTCGATACCTCCATGACAGCCAGGACACAGCAATTCATCAACCATCCACCACCTATTTAACAACCAATCAGGAATCTACCAATGAATCCTAATTTATGAACCTTTTATGCCTTTTAAATACATATATAACACCCAGTAACCTTATGTTGTATAAATAATACTACCTATTAGACAAATATCTATCATTTATCTTTAATACCACTTTGGAACATCCAACCTCTTCCAAGTAAAATCTACCCAATACCTTTTAAACACCAACAATTGATCATCGTCGTATAATTTACACACCTATGTAAATAATTATTCCTATTACCTTTACCATTTACACCGATGCCTTATACTTTTGTACATACTTTATATATTAACTCTGTAAACCACCACGTAATTCTACGCTATTTGAATGCACTATTGGATGCCATTCACCTTGTAAATATAATTCCACTCACTTGATAAACTTATCCCACCATTTGACACGACCCTCGTCCTTTCTTTTACTATTAATTCTCATGAAATACCTTTCCTTGCTTAATATTATTCCCCCATATTTACACTCGGTTTCAGGCTCCCAAAAAAATATATATCCATAGAGACCCCGGGCATCCCCAACTTATCCCATCGCCACCTAACACCCACTACTTTACCGATGACGTAACAACGAACATTAAACTAAGTGGATAACTATCCATTTACAACTAACCGATCTCATTACGTCTCTGACAACTGTATTGAGCGGTTGGATAACGGATACTTACCAGTGAACAAGACTTTTTCCTACTTGCAAAATGAAGGCACGACGTATTGGTTTGTCTCGAAACAACAACAACAACTTCGGTAAGCACACACTTTTATTTATAATTATTAGCCTCGTTCTATGCTGTTTATTGTTTATTTTCCAACATAATCACGTCGACTACCAAACCCAAATCCCTCCTGAAGAGACCACGAGAAGGTCGAAACAATTGTCGAGGGTTACGTCCCATGTACTATATATACTGAATATTACTTACGTATCTTTAATCCTTTCTTATAATTGTTTAACTTACTCCCGTATCATATTTACACTGCGCCTTCAACCGTCGTTGCCTTCGCAAGTTAACAAAAAATACAGCAAGATGCGCTTTTTGGCCTGAGGCCATATACCGCATTCTTTGCAAATTTTATTCATCTACATTATATAACCCCAGTGTCAGTCCAATTACCTACATCTTATTCAAAAAATCGAACCTTAATGAACATCGTACTAACAACACTACCCCCCCTGAACTCACATTACGACGGAAATGCCGGGTATATCTCCCTGCTTTATTAAGGGAATGTTGGGAGAGTACATTAAAAAACACCTCCAACGAACTACTTGACATCATGACGGAATACCACCAAACGACACTAGACGACACAGAAATGAAAATACAACACCGAACACAACATCTTCTTAAAATCACTCCTGACAAAAAACTAGTGGAAAAAATTATAAAAAAATCGGACAAAGTAGGTGAATCATACACCAGACGAACAATTCTGACTGCGATCAAATCTACTAAAAACCTAAAACGACAACAACAACAACAACAGCAACCACATAACCAACAACAACAACACCTAAACCCTAAACAACAACCACCAAGACAACAACCACAGCAACACCGACAAGGACAACAACATAAACATCAACAACGACAACAACAGAAACAACACCAACATAAACAACGACAACACCAACAACAACGAGACCATCCAACCAACAATGACACAACTACACTAAATGACAACAGATATCACCACACAAACAACAATGCCACAAGATACCCCAACAATACACAACAACAGACTAACATTACTCTACGACCACCAACACCTCTCATGGACCAAAGCTTCACACAACGGAACCAGATACTGAGACACCCACAAACCAGCAACAACACACACCTACCTTCCACCATCACCCAACACGTCCAACAAGGTATTCAGGATTTTCTTCTGAATCGACACATACACAAACCTCACCGGCAATAACACCCACACCAACATCACTTCCAAACTTCTACAACAAAACTGTACTAAACAAACATTCTTACAAGAAACGTAACTACAACAACAACAGACACAAAAGTAAAACCAAACTACACAAAGAAATTCACAACAAACTTATAGACAACACTGTCGTCAACCTATCCAATACACCTCTACCCAAACCCACAATCAACCTCCTTTCCAAAGGCCTTAACTATATTCCATCTCCCAAACCTACCCATTACAACACAGTCTATAAGTCCTTCCTACAATACAGACGTAACATGTATCTTAAATACCACTTCAGAGACCACAACACAACCAAACACCCATTCAAAACTCCCAGCAAATTTACACCACCTCAACCCGACAACTCCAATCTAACTGAATACATCTCACGTATATACTATGACTTGAAAACAGACCATAACCAAACAAACTCCACCCCCAACTTAACACCCTTAGAACGTAACACCATACATGAACTTCAAAACAACAATGACATTATAATCAAGCCAGCGGACAAAGGAGGAGCTATTGTCATCTGGCCCAAAAAAGATTATCTAACTGAAGCCTATAAACAACTCAACAATACAAAACACTACCAAACCATCCCACATGACCCAACAGAACAACTTCAACACACAAAATCCGCACACTGACCAATAAAATGTACGACAACAAATTTATCGACAACACAACATACAAATTTCTACTACCACAATTGACAACTAGAACCCCAACACTATACCTTCTCCCCAAAATACACAAACCTAACATACCTGGAAGACCAATCATATCTGGCTGTGGAGGTCCGACAGTCAGCCTTTCACAATATGCTGACCACCTTCTCAAACCACTAATGACTAAAATTGGTTCTTATGTTAAGGACACCAATGACTTTCTCAGACGAATATTCTCTCTAAACGACGAACTACCAAAAGACATAATACTAATCACAATAGACGTTAAAAGTCTGTATACAAACGTACCCAATGAAGAAGGCATTCAAGCCTGCATTGAGATGTTAAATGCTGACAATCAGAACAATACAGACACACAGACTATGACTGAAATACTTTCACTTATACTAGAAAATAACTTCTTCACTTTCAACAATGAATACTTTCTACAAATTCATGGCACAGCAATGGGCTCACCAATGGCCCCCAACATATGCTAACATATTCATGGCAGTCCTTGAAAAGCAAATGCTCTTAAATGCACCAAACGGACTAACTCCAATTGAATGGATCCGTTTTATTGATGACATTTTTGCATTATGGACACATGGTATTGATGCCCTCAATGAATTTTTAGAATACTTAAACAAATTCCACCCAACAATTAAATTTGACTATACACACTCCTACAAATCTGTTAACTTTCTCGACACCACAGTTTACATCAATAAGAACAACAAACTTGAATCAGACCTGTACATAAAACCAACAGACAGAACACTACTTCTACATAACAATTCCTTCCATCCAAAGTCTTGTAAAAATAGTATTGTCTATAGTCAGGCACTTCGTTATCGCCGTATTATTACAGATGATACTAAATTACATCTAAGACTTAACAACCTGTCAGTTATACTGACCAACCGTGGTTACAAACAAGAAACAATACAAACTGCTTTTCAACAGGCCAAACAACATACACAACTAGAACTACTAAACAAGGAACAACACAAAACTGACAACAAAAGCCCTATACTTTCCATTCCATACAACAACAATACAACTTACATTGGACAAATATTACGAAAACATTGGCACATAATAGAACAAGATCCTACATTGAGCATTCTCTGGCCAGAAGCACCAATTGTAGCATATCAAAGAAATAAGAATCTTAAAGATTCTCTTATTCGTGCCAAACTACAAGATAACAATATAACAAACAATACTCAATAACTACAATACAGATTACAGTACATTAACTGGGAAAAGTCAACCCGAAATGTTCTATCCTACAAAGATATCCAATCTCAACAAGACAACATTGATACAGCAACACAAGATACTCCTCTATACAAGACATCCGTACACTGAGAAATAGACAACACAGCCTCGATACCTCCATGACAGCCAGGACACAGCAATTCATCAACCATCCACCACCTATTTAACAACCAATCAGGAATCTACCAATGAATCCTAATTTATGAACCTTTTATGCCTTTTAAATACATATATAACACCCAGTAAGCTTATGTTGTATAAATAATACTACCTATTAGACAAATACCTATCATTTATCTTTAATACCACTTTGGAACATCCAACCTCTTCCAAGTAAAATCTCCCCAATACCTTTTAAACACCAACAATTGATCATCGTCGTATAATTTACACACCTATGTAAATAATTATTCCTATTACCTTTACCATTTACACCGATGCCTTATACTTTTGTACATACTTTATATATTAACTCTGTAAACCACCACGTAATTCTACGCTATTTGAATGCACTATTGGATGCCATTCACCTTGTAAATATAATTCCACTCACTTGATAAACTTATCCCACCATTTGACACGACCCTCGTCCTTTCTTTTACTATTAATTCTCATGAAATACCTTTCCTTGCTTAATATTATTCCCCCATATTTACACTCGGTTTCAGGCTCCCAAAAAAATATATATCCATAGAGACCCCGGGCATCCCCAACTTATCCCATCGCCACCTAACACCCACTACTTTACCGATGACGTAACAACGAACATTAAACTAAGTGGATAACTATCCATTTACAACTAACCGATCTCATTACGTCTCTGACAACTGGATTGAGCGGTTGGATAACGGATACTTACCAGTGAACAAGACTTTTTCCTACTTGCAAAATGAAGGCACGACGTATTGGTTTGTCTCGAAACAACAACAACAACTTCGGTAAGCACACACTTTTATTTATAATTATTAGCCTCGTTCTATGCTGTTTATTGTTTATTTTCCAACATAATCACGTCGACTACCAAACCCAAATCCCTCCTGAAGAGACCACGAGAAGGTCGAAACAATTGTCGAGGGTTATGTCCCATGTACTATATATACTGAATATTACTTACGTATCTTTAATCCTTTCTTATAATTGTTTAACTTACTCCCGTATCATATTTACACTGCGCCTTCAACCGTCGTTGCCTTCGCAAGTTAACAAAAAATACAGCAAGATGCGCTTTTTGGCCTGAGGCCATATACCGCATTCTTTGCAAATTTTATTCATCTACATTATATAACCCCAGTGTCAGTCCAATTACCTACATCTTATTCAAAAAATCATAGGACACAGTCTAAAATTCCAATAGCACAAAGACTAAATGCTAAGTGTAATCGTATTGGCTACACATTCTTCCTGGTAAATGTATTTTAATTATTAAAGTCAGGGAAATTTTCAAATGCTTTTCAACTACTGGTATACAGGTAAAATACTCTAACTTCAAATGAGTTTTGAAACTCGATCCTATTCTATAATTCGTTAGTTTACTTAAATGCTTGAAAATATCCCTGAAAGTATATACAGTAATCCTATTACTATACTCTGTGTAGTGTATAATAGATAAAAAAAAACCCAACATTACTGTAATATTAAATCAGATTATCAATTAACTCAATCTTTTCTTTGGCGCTCAGAGTCATCCTCATTATTGTACTATACATGCAATGAAATATCCAAAAATCATAATGAAGGTGACAATTTGATTGCTTACAGTACATTTATTTACTTACTTGCTTATCTTCTTTCTTTACAAGATTGCTTTGGTGAGTTTGATGGCGCAGTTAAACTGCTTGGTCCAAACAATATTACCAAGAAAGACTTGGTTCAAGTTGGTTGTTTTGATATGGTACGAGATGAAACAGGAGAAATTCAGTATGGACATTTCATGTGTCCTGTTCTTAAGAAAAGCAACAAAAAGGAAATAATCAAGTCAAACAAGGTGATTCAACGTATAAACATTTTACATTACTGCACTGACAGCCAATGTAAATTTGAAGAGGCAGAGCAACCTATGTTAGAGGAACGAGAATTGGTCTTGCATAATACACTAACGTACAGGCATGATTTTTCCAACAACAGATATTTATTAAACAGGTTCTTTCTATAAATAATAGTGCAGATGATTTTGCAGCCAACAAACAACCTTTTAAATTGTGTATTAAAGTGTATGCAAATTTGTGCATACTTGTAAATACACACAAACTTGAAGACTGCCTATACCAAGAAATTTCCAAGTTTGCAAGAATAACACCAAACGGATGTAAATTTAAAACTTGTGAAAGTTGAAGTGTAAATAACGTCAATTGCATCTAATGTCTCAATCAATTCCAAGCGTGACCATCCCCCGGGCATTTGACATTTTTGCGTTAGAGTATTGCAAATGCCCCACCATGGGGTCAGCATAGCTGTACAAAATCCCCACAGAGGGGTCTTGAAATTGATGCAAATGCCCCACCCATGGGAATTTAAAGAAGCAGATGTTTATATTGTTAGACAACTGAAGGGGCCGTCACCATCCATATTATTAAACATAAACGTATATTTACAAAATAAAGGTCAGAAACTACTTTCAAACGTCTCAACTAAGTTGTCCAAGGCTTTTCCCCGAAGCCAGGAAGCCACAGACGGCACAGTATTCCCCTCAAACTGCTGTAAATCCCGTATTTTATAATACGGTTAAAGAACGATAAGCATGCGACATTTTTAGCGCTTGTGAGTCAGTGGTATTATTATGGCAAAAATAAATATATCGTAGTTTTATATGAAAAGGCTAGAAGTGGACGAGCATGTATTAGTATGAAATATGTGGCGTGCCTTATCCTGGGTACCAGAGGCTCTGAGTTTGTGTTTGGGAGAGGGAGAGCCTCTGGTGTCGCAAGCTTCAAATCTCACTTTGGCGAGTTACTTCCTGTTCATTATTCTCACGGTTGAGTGAAATTTGAAACGCACGTTGCTATGTTACGATTGTTCAAAGTCCTCGACAGGAAGTAAAGCACGCTGTCTGGCACACTCGTTCGTTACTTCGTTTTCGATAAGGAAACTATGGATTTTATCACAATTCCAACTCACTGTGGAAAGAATAATTATCGGACTTCCTCTGTTCACAAAAACTAGACTTTCGCTTTGGTATTTCAGTGAGCTGAAACGGCAATCCGAGACTCAAAGGTGTATGGTTTAAGTTTTTAATTACTCACGGCCACGCGTGACTTGCTTTGATTAACCTATAGTAACGCTTTCAGAAATTTAGGCCAATCAAAAACCGAGTTCAGATATTGAACTCACCAAAGTGAGATTTGAAGCTCGCGAGACCAGAGGCTCTCCCTCTCCCAAACACAAACTCAGAGCCTCTGGTACCCAGGGTAGGTGTGCCTTTATAAAACATATAATTTTCGTAATTGAGTATAGACTTACAGTACTTACTTTTTGCCAGGTTACTTTTCAAGAAAATAACAGGCAAGTATATACTATTTGGGCACTTCAACAAATTCCCGACCCTGGAGAAGACCTGCAGAGGCAAATGCCCGACCCTGGGAACAGGTGAATCGTCGAATGCCCGTCAAATGCCGGGGGGGGGCATGTCAAATTTTAACATTTCCCAGGAGCATTTGACAGGTTTCTTTTACCCAATTCTCTCCTGGCGTTACCACCTTAATATATATACAGAACTGGCGATCAAGCTCTCGGCAATGCCCTCCGTGGCTCAGTGGTCAGAGCATTGCACTAGAATCGCAAGGTTGTGGGTTCAATTACTGCCGGAAGGCCTGTGTAGTTGCATTTTTCGCAGCTGGTTCCGGTCTGGTCTTATAATGTATATATTTTACATTCGAATTTTCCTTCACCCAAAATCCTGAGAACATGATATGTAGTCGAGTGAAATGCCCAATATTACTTATAATATACCCAATCGCCATAAGACTGGTTAAACAGGATTGGTTGAGCTAAATAGAAACCTGTTGAGTGATCCTGGAAACATTGAAGTTGACGTTGGTGGATGTAATGTTTTTATCAACGTTGTCCATCCTTAGATGGAATTGACTGTATTATCAAAGAGCAGTAATATTAGTTTGTGATTGGAACAATTATGCAGAATTTGACCCTAAAATTTTAGATATTATAAACCAAATTATACAACTGTATAAACACACTAACAGTTTTCGTGATTTACTTGATGTTATTTTGAACTTGAAATTTTAAATTGCATTTTAAATTGACCCAAACAAAATTACACATTAATATTAATAGTCTTATCAGACATACATGTAATAGAAGGTTTCATTAATATAGTGGCTGGCTGGCCGCCATTTTGCAGGTAGGGTAAACACAATGATAAATACTTATTGGTTTAATATACCCATATACCCTTTAATACATATGTATTAAAGTCACATACGATTTGATTGAAATTCATTGTTTGCCATACTTGAAAATGGTGGCCGCTATCGTGAAACCTTCTATAAATTAAGTTATTAAACTTAGCTGAAATTACTGTTCGAAATTTATTAATATGGCTGCTATTATATGATAATATGAAAGGTTGCGTTGGGAATAGTCTTGTAATTTAACCAGTTCACGTTTAGATTAAATTTACCTTGTAATGGGATTGTTCCTCTTCTTATGTAATGGTTGTTAGTCTGTTGTTTTTTTTGTATTATATTTTTTTAATACTAGTGTACCGTCCTTGACGGCTCTTGAGCCCACTCGGGATTTGAAATTGTAAATTAGTGTAAATAGGCTTTATAAATAAGGTGTAAAATAACTGTTTAGTGTGAGTGAAATATAAGACGTCTACAGAGTGTTAGCCTGGCACGTTACAATTGGTAGCAGGAGATGGTTATGTAGCCTGGGATGTGTAGACTGTAAACAACGAATGGAAACTCGAAGCCAGCGAAGAGAAAAGGCGGCAGACGAGATGAGTCGAAATGTAGACACCGAACGCTTGGACGAAGCTGTAAACGAAGAATTAGACGAAGCCCTTGCTAGTGGTGAGGAGAAAACATTTCTCAGTGAAATGCTATAAGTGAAGCAGTTAATGCTCCAAATGAAGCAAGAACAGAATGAAATCAGACAAAATGAAGCAAGAACAGAACGAAATCTGAGAAGTTGTCCATGTGTTGCAAGATAATCGAGTCTTGGCTGAGCTGGTTCAACAAGCGGAAGTTCAGAGGACAGAAGACCGATCAGGTGTGGTAGATTTTGAAATTCGCTTGGCTGTATTGGAGGGGAAAGTTGAAAGTGTGATTGCAGACATTAAAAGAGAGTCAGGCCAGTCGCGCAAGAACTTAGACGAGCGTTGAAAGTTGTTGATGGCTGTAGAAAGGCTTGACCAGTGTGTGCCATCGACTGAAGCTGATTTCCAAGGCAAAATAAGCGATTTGAGCAATGCCTGTTTCGACGAGCAACCAAGGGCCCAGTCGACCAGCAAGAAAACAAAAGACGAAGATGTTTTTCCACGGCAGAAGGGACAATGTAAGTGAAGCCCATGTCGATGAACAGCCAAGGACCCAATTTACTAACCCAAAAGCAAAAGACGACGCTCATTTGCAAGGCAGAAGAGGCGTATTAAACAAAGCTTGTTTCGACGAACAACCAAAGGCCCAATTTACCGGGATAAAAGCAAACTTAAATGCGTACAGGCAGGGAAGGCATAAACCCATACAAGCCCCACCTAAATTTAGTGGAAAATCTTCTTGGGAAGCTTTTCAAGCTCAATTTAAACGGATGGGGAGATGATGATAAAGCTGTCATTTTAGCTACTGCTCTGGAGGGAAAAGCGGCATTGGTATTGAGTAATATGTCCGTTGACAAACGAAGAGATTACAGAATATTAGTTGCAGCCCTGACTACTCGTTTCGGAGTGACCCACCAGTTTGAGTTGGCAAGAGCCAAACTAAAGTGTAGGACGAAGAGGAAGGACGAATCTATTGCCGAGCTGGTGGAAAGTGTAGAGAGCTTAACAAGAGCGGCTTACCCGGACGCTTCACCAGAAATACAAGATGTCTTAGCTCGAGATAACTTCATTGATGCTCTCCCTGAAGATAATTTGCGCTTAAAAATTCGTCAGGCGCGGCCTCAGTCCTTACAAGTGGCACCTGAAACAGCGCTAGAGTTAGTCTTTTCAGTTAGCAAGCCGACACCGAAATAGTGAAATAAAAGTAGCGTGCTGCGTAGGCAGTGTAGAAACAACAATCGAAATATAGTAACTTAGGTTATACTGCCGAAACAGAGAACGTAGGAATCTAACGTTTCGAGCGAAGGCCCTTCGTCAGAGAGAAACGCGACTCTCTGACGAAGGGCCTTCGCTTGAAACGTTAGATTCCTACGTTCTCTGTTTCGGCAGTGTATCTAACCTAAGTTACTATATTTCGACACCGAAATAGATTGCTTCGAGGTCCCTCTTGGAATGTGCGTAATCTGCGTAATCTTGGAATGGAAATCTCCAGTGACCCAGCGCCAGAGAACACAGAGAGTACAAAGTTCGATAGGATCGAGGCAATGATTAACAAATTGTTGCAGGAAGTGAGGAAAGGCCGACAACGTCGCTCTCGTGATCATCGCCTTCTGGTTCGTTTCGTCAATCATCAAAGTGCTGGAGCTGTGACAAACCTGGCCATCTTGAAAGGGACTGCCCAGACAAGACTGGAAGGGAAAGTGAAGAGAAGCGGCCCAAAAAGCAAACTGATGAACAAGGAAACGGGGAGGGGTCGGCCTGAAGGGGGCAAGGACCGGCCAGCCAAATCCCTGAAATCGCCTCTTCTGAAAATCTAGAGGTAAAAGTGTGTGGTGGATCGTTGGGAGTAACTGAGTTTATACAGGACGTCCCGTGTCAGTTTACAATTGACACAGGAGCCGATGTAACGATTCTCAGTTCTCGCCTGTATGAGGAATTAAAGTGTACCGGTGGAATAAAGAAACTAGCTACCGAAAGAATGTTAAAAGGATTAGATGGGCAGCGAATTCCAGTAATTGGACAGACGGTGCTTGAGATTCGTATGCAGCAACTGTGGATTGCGCGTATGCAAGAAGATTGCATTCTTGGTGCTGACTTTTTAAAGAAAGAAGGTTGCGTTATTGATTACCCTGAACAAGTACTTCACATAAGGGATACAGAGATTCCGATGCATATCATTAAGGACGAGTTGAAAAGCCTTAGAATAATATTAGATAAATCTGTCAAAGTACCGGGTTATACAGAAATGGTTATTCCAGCCAAAATTGAAGGGCAACGCGGAGGTGCCAAGTGGGGTACTGTTGGACCACCTACTGGGCTGATACGGAGAAATGGCGATCTTATCATTGGACGAACTTTAGTTGATCTGGAAAAAGAATACATTCCAGTGCGGGCGGTGAATGTCTCTTCAGGAAGGAAGAAGATAAGAAGAGGAACAGAGCTCGCCGTGTGTGAATCCGTGGTTAGTGTAACCCACCGACAACCGGCCAGTGAGAAACGAGAGAATATGTTAGGGAAATCCTTGCCTGACCATCTGAAAGCTTTAGTGGAGAAGAGTGTGGAAAACCTTAGTGAAGAACAGAGGGACGACGTGAGCGATCTGTTGACGAGTTACCAAGACTGGAGTTAAGCACAAAATTAACACAGGAGACTCAGCGCCAATAAAGCAGCCTTTGAGACGCATGCCAATTGCTAAAAAGGAAGAAGCGTGTAAATCCTTAAAAGAGATGGAACAGCAAGGGATTGTTGAGCCTTCTACAAGGCCTTGGAGTTCGCCTGTGGTATTGGTGCGAAAGAAAGATGGCACCACACGGTTTTGTGTAGATTATCCACGCCTCAACGATGTTACTCGCAAAGATTAAATTCCATTACCACGTGTTGATGCAATGTTGGATGCATTGAACGGCGGTTATTGGCAAGTTGAACTTGATGACACCGGTAAGAAGACAGCGTTCTCATTTGGAAAGGGCCTCTGGCAATTTACGGTTATGCCCTTTGGATTATGCAATGCCCCGGCCACTTTCGAAATACTTATGGAAACTGTATTAGCACAGCTCCAATGGGAAACTTGTTTGGTATATCTACAATCGTTGACAAAATGGTTGGCACACATTACACGTTTAGCGGGTGCGGAGGAGCCCCCTTCCCCCCATTTCAATGTTGTATAGCAACTAAATGATGCGCTAATGGTGTTGTGATGCCCTTCGACACACTATCATCGTAATGGGACCAACATTGAGACGGGGGATGGGGGGAAACAGGGGATAAATGAAAATTTTCCAGCAATATAGGACTTCAACACAACTCCGCAGTGTCATGCCAACTATTTTTGTCAATGATTGTCTGACTAAAATATAGATCATAAAATCCAAAAAGTTTACAACAAAACATTATTATGATTTATTTCGAATTAAGAAAAATGTTCTAAAAACGATTCTCAAAGATACTTTAAAGTCATATGCACACCAATGCAAATGACGTTGTTATCTCATCTGAATATATCCGCATGAACAATAACTTATCATAGTGAACATAGAATTGTTACATGTGTAATGCCGTGCGCATACATGCAAGCGTTTTTGCTCATCTCTGAATTTAACTTTATAAGAAAGCTATAAAATCAATTGCAATAGATTCTGGATTATGCCGATGCTAAATGTATTTTAACGTGGTTTGGAGCTAGGAATAACGGACGATGTGTTAGAGATACCGGGGCATTACTGGCAAACGCGTGTGCCTTTTTCTCTTTTAATAAAAACATGGGAATGACAGCGATGATTTGTCAACGAGTTCAGAGAGAGATTATGCGGAGTTAGGTTCCCGTGAAGTAAGCATCAACGACCGAGAAACGGAAATGATGTCTGTAAGGTGAAACGCGTTTAATTTCAAGAGTCAAGTACAGCAGAGTCAGCAGAAGGAAGTGACGCCATGCGCAGCATGTTTTGCTCGTCTCCGGCTTGAATAGCAGTGTTTATGTATAGTTTATCATGGAAGAAAGAAATAGGTTTATCACAGTTATTAGCACAAAAGCATTTTGAATCGCCACACTTTACCATACCTACGGGGAAGTTAAACACACTTTACCACACTTTACCACACTTTACCGTCTGGAAATTCGCAAATAATATTATGATTCTATATTTAGATGGTTTGGTGGTAAAGTGTGCAAGAAATACTCCTAGCTACGGTAAAGTGTGTCTTTAAGAAATTATATTGGTGCTCTTAACCTTTTAAAGTATAAATTTCACAGCATAATGTAGCGTGTGGAGTATTTTTGAATGAAACGTAACTACTGAACTTTACCCTAGCTGACATAAAGTATTGCGTTGGTTATATGAGACGGGGTAGTGTAATTATAGTGTTTAATATTTTGTTATATAATGAATAACGCGTATACTAGAAATTACTATCGCAAGTGAAGTGCTGCCTCAAGTGGGACGAAAATCCTGGTTAGTTTCCTGATGTTTTACGAAATTCCCAATAAAAGCCCTGCGTATATATTAATTGCAACAGACAGAGGGTATTTACACAGTTATTTTTAATTTTTTAATTATAAGATTTAGAATTAAACATTACTGACTTATCTCTTGATATAAGGCAGCAATTAGTAAAATATATATCTTTTTTCTGCAAACACCGTTGCGTCACAAACAACTTCTCACAATTATATCACATTGCACTATATTACACGGGAAAATTTGTTGATAAGAACATTTTTTTCTCCTGGCGCAGGAACATCACCAATGCACGCGCGTTGTTTATCACTCAATCGTACCCGGAAAACCATCTTGCAAACTTAACTTGTATATGTAGCATAATGCAATTGTGACGTCATATAATAAATATATTGTATTTTTAAACATGTAACAAAATTACCTTTCCCTTGTAGTGTAGTGTATGTCAAGTTTTAGAAGTATGTCACATGCCAAACGAGAGATGTGTGTTCTTAATTGTTTCGATATTTTCAGACAATCGTTGACAAAATGGTTGGCACACATTACACGTTTAGCAGTTGCGGAGCCCCCTTCCCCCCATTTCAATGTTGTATAGCAACTAAATGATGCGCTAATGGTGTTGTGATGCCCTTCGACACCCTATCATCGTAATGGGACCAACATTGAGACGGGGGATGGGGGGAAACAGGGGATAAATTAAAATTTTCCAGCAATATAGGACTTCAACACAACTCCGCAGTGTCGTGCCAACTATTTTTGTCAATGATTGTAGATGACATCATTGTCCCTTCAAGAGATTTCAACCAACATCTGGAAAACCTACGACAGGTATTTGAAAAGCTTAGGCAAGCTAATCTTAAGTTAAACCCGAAAAAGTGTAACCTTTTCCGGAGTCAAGTTACATACTTGGGGTATACAGTGGCCAAAGATGGGATTTCGACCGACCCAGAGAAAGTCCAGGCAATCAAGTATTGGCCCCAACCGTTGAACACCAAGGAGATCCGAAGCTTTTTGGGATTGTGTACGTATTACCGTCGTTTTGTTCCTAATTTTGCAGACACTGCTAAACCTTTGCACTCGTTAACCGAAAAGAATACGGCATTCCTGTGGAATAGAGAATGTGCATTGGCGTTCGAAGCGTTGAAGCAACAACTTACAAAAGCACCAACAGTGGCCTATCCTGATGTGAAGAAACCTTTTAAAAATCCTGAAGGACAAATGGCGAGATGGCTTCAGAAATTGGGGCAGTTTGATTTCAGCATAGCACACAGGAAGGGGGACTTGCATGGGAATGCGGATGCCTTGTTCCGGAGACCCTGTAATTGAGAAGGCTGTCGTTATTGCGAAAAGAGGGAAGTCAACGAACAGAGATTTCTAGAGGAGCAAATAGACCAGTGCGAGAATGAAAACGTGGATCACCTGGTTAGAACCATTACCGCCGAATCAAGTAATGAAGTCGCGCAACAATCGGTTAAACAAGCTCAGCTCGAAGATCCAGAAATCCGTCCAGTAATAGAGTGGATGCAAGAATCATTAACCAAGCCGACTTGGGAAGACGTGTCTTCATACAATGTGGCCGTAAATACATACTGGGGTCAATGGAAGTCCTTGAAAGTCTACGAAGGAAAACTGTATCGGTGTTTGGATAACACAACGTCTGATCATGAAGACCTTCTTTGGCAACTGGCAGTGCCGAAAGTATTGCGGCGAGCTATCCTCCAGCAACTGCACGATAGCCCAACGGGAGGACATTTCGGAGTCACCAAGACGTTGGCAAAGATAAGAGAAAGATTCTTTTAGCCGAATTGCCGGCGGGACGTGGAAGAATGGTGCAGAAAATGCGAAAAATGTGCTGCCCAAAAGGGACCACACAAAAAGCCGACGGGACCTATGAAAAAGTTTAACGTAGGAGCCCCATTAGGGAGGGTTGCAGTGGATGTGTTAAGTCCCTTACCCACTTCGTCTAACGGAAATAAGTACATTTTGATAATTGGGGACTACTTTACGAAATGGGTCGGGGCGTATCCATTGGTAAACCAACAAGCTGAGACGGTAGCCGAAATTCTAGTTGAAGAATTTGTTTCGCGTTTTGGCGTCCCACTTCAGCTGCATTCTGATCAAGGTCGGAATTTTGAGTCTGCTGTGTTTTCAGGAATGTGCAAACTGTTGGGAATCGATAAAGCGAGAACAACAGCATTACACCCACAATCAGACGGCATGGTAGAAAGATTTAATAGAACATTGGAGAATCAGCTTGCCATCTTTGTTGAAAGCCACCAAAAAGACTGGGACGACCACATTCCATTGCTATTACTGTCTTATCACTCAGCGGTACATGAGAGTACCAAACAGACCCCAGCTAACCTATTGTTTGGACGAGAACTTAGTTTGCCAATTGATCTTCTCTATGGCCGCCCCCCTGACCAGTCACAGATACCGAGTGATAAGGGCGATTACATCGGGAAACTGAGAAAGAGGCTGGAAGACTGCCACGAATTTTCCCGAATTCGGATGCGAGTGGCTACAGATCGAATGAAGCGCAGGTACGACATTGGAACGACACATGACGTCTTTGAAAAGGGCGATGCTGTGTGGCTATACAATCCGCAACGAAGAAAAGGACTGTCTCCAAAACTGACGTGCGATTGGGATGGACCATATGTGGTAATAAAAAGAATTAATGAACTGCTGTATAGAGTGCGGAAATCTACAAGGGAAAAATCGCGTGTGGTGCATCGCAACAGACTGGCATTATTGCAATGACTGAACTTTAGGCTATCTGGGACGTATAGAGCAAAGGAGAAGGCATTGTACCGTCCTTGACGGCTCTTGAGCCCACTCGGGATTTGAAATTGTCAAATTGTAAATTAGTGTAAATAGGCTTTATAAATAAGGTGTAAACTAACTGTTTAGTGTGAGTGAAATATAAGACGTTTACAGAGTGTTAGGCTGGCACGTTACACTAGTAATTCTTTACTATAACATGCCATTGAAAACATCCACACGTGTTGTCATTTATTTGAACTCGTGAAACCCGCGAGTGCATCGCGCGATATAAGCGGGATGCGGGACAACACGCGAGAATAACGCGTGTTTCATCAAGCTTGTTACAACTTGCCAACTGCAGACTTGTTACGGTTTGTGATCACAAGTTGTTAAGGTCTGATGACGACAGTATTGTTACGATCTGTTCACAACAAGCTTGCAGCAAGTTGTTGGAACAAGTTGTTACAGGTCTGATGACCGACAATATTGTTCCGGTTTGTCAGAACAACTTGCAACAAGCCTGCAAACAACCTGTTGCAGATTTGTCAGGACAAACCGGAACAAGGCATGTGAACGCATCCGGATATCGGCTTGTTCATGACAAGTTGTAACAGACAGGCTGCAGACCTGTTACAACATGTGCGTTTCCGGCTGTGTACATGAGCTCTTCTTTAATTATAACAAACATATTTAATTATCTGTTATATAATAGGATAACCTCAACGGTGACACTGGCTGTAGTAAGGATGATGATGATGATCTTCGAATTATGTTTGACCCTGAAAGAAATGAAGATATAGCAGCAGCCACCCCCTGTTACTATAAATACATGTAGCATCCTGCCTTTGTTGTCAGACAAAATGATCAGGTCTCAACTCCTGGATCCTCACATCATGATCACTCCAATATTGAAGGTAATATATTTATCGAAAGTTCAGATTCTATTCTGTTTAATACATATATGCATGTCGACTTGATCAGATCCATATTTATTGTGAGTTCACATATTAACCCCTTCACGCATGGCTTTCCAAGACTTCTCCCCTTGATGAGTAAAATCGTCTGGTGTGAGAGTAAAAACCTAAAGTTGTTCCACAACAACAACGCACATGAAAGGGGTTAACCCTTTCCCTCCTGGGGGTTCTTACTTGATAGTAAAATTGTCAGCGTTAGACATGCAGAGTAAAATTACGAAGTGGCTGGTTTTGGGCAGCCAGGTATTAAGGGAAAGGGTTAAAATATTATAGCTCCATGTATTCGACAATATGGTAAGCTAGCGTGTGGCCTAAACAATTTAGGAAATTTTGTCTTGCACCCCTTTGTGGCTGCAAACCACTTATGCATTAATTTTCATATTAATTTTCATAACTTTCAACACAGCAACAACAAAAATGTTCTTACATTAAAATTAGAACAAACTAGACAATCCACAACTTACAGCAATTATAGCCATTAATGTGGATGCCAATCACACCATGTGTCCTTTCGTGAATAAATAATGGTCTGGAATTAGCCTGATAAAATAATAAAAGCTGTCTCAGGAGGGAATGGGCCAATAAGTCCCCAGTCCCTCTATATGCTCCATCCTTAAGTGCTAAAATTGATATCCCCCGTTACCAGGTGTTTTTGAAATAGAGCATATACTTACAGTAAGCTAGCTGTTACTATTTGCTATAGGAGGGCAAGGTACGTTGATTAACTTAAATGCATTTTATCCTTTTGTCATCAACTTAGCTGACTGTATTAGCCAACTGGCAGTTTTCCCTCACAAATCAAAGGATTATCTAGAAAGGGAACTTCATTCTTGTAATTATGATATTCATAGCAGGATTTCAGCTATACTTGGTAAAGAAAATGGTAGGTGAATCTATATTAACTGGTTGTCTGCCTTATAATTAATATTTAAAAGGCAGACAACCCAAAGTTTTACGTACCCCCTGATCCTCTTCCCCTATATTCAAATAATTAAAGTAGCATGTTTGGGATCATGTGTTCAAATGTAAGTCATTAATTGGGGTTTTAATAAAAGTGGTTTACATGTAATTATAATACATGTATACCCAATATTAAGCTTAAAATGCCTATATAATGGTTGGGTTTTTTTAGAATATTTGGAACCTTCGGAGAAGATTTGTACAGTAGTACTGTATATCTTCCTTTTCTAAAATTTCATCTTCGTAGACTTTTTCACTAGTAAAAGTTGATGGAAGTAATGTATAAGCAGGAATCTGTAAAAGTGGTTTTTATATAAGACAAATTCCTGCTTAGACATCACTTTCATCAACTTTAACAATGAAAAAGTCCATGAAGATGAAATTTTAGAAAAGGAAGATATATTACAAATTAATTGTCTCAGAAGGTCTCAATCCCCAACCATGATACAGTATAAGCACTTTAAATGATCAATTTTGTAGTAGGAAAAAAGAATGTATCTAATTCCTTCTTGTTTTGATTTAAGGTTCTGAACAGGATGTGGCATATGACCTTCCCCTAACCATTTCACAAAAACCACCATCAGTAGCTTTGGCTATGTTCAGGGAACATGTGGTTGATAGTTGTGTTCCAGATCAAATAATTAGAGCAAGCCAGGACTCAAATTGTATAATAAGAGCAATGTTCCAGCAGCTAAAATCTGGTCAGTTCAACATAAAATCAAAGCCTAATGTTCTTTTCTCAAATGAAGATGGGATAGATGCAGAGGGTCTTACAAGAGAACTGTGCCACATGGTCATGGCCAGTATGAGGGATGGGAAAGGTGGAGTTCAACTATTCGAGGGTATGGTTGACCACGGTGGTCGGTTGCTAAGGCTTTTTCTCCCTAAAGCGCGGGCTACGATTTCCAGCGGTTTCTCAGTGGGAAAGGTTTTAAGCGTGAAAGAAAATGGCGGATTTGAAGATTCAAAAGTAACATTCATCATGCATTGATGAAGGAGTCCGAGCTATACAATACTAGATAACTACACCCCGATTTGTTGAACAATGAAGTATCGAAAACATTTGTTAGTTCAAATGAAGTTTGGTGTTGCGAAATGTTTGGAGACATTTCAGACCCGCCGTTGAACAGTGCGTTCAGCGTTCTGATTTGAATATTGGATATAAACGAAGAAATATCAACGATTTATGTTCAGCGTTTTAATAATACGAATTGTTTTCTCCATTAAAACACAAATTCCAAAGTCGAATTCTCACTTCAAATCCATATGATTATTTCTCCTTTAATTTTGCTTCTATTATATAAATTCAAGTTTATGCAAGCTACCAACTCAATATTTGTTGTTAATCTTGTTATGCCATAATAACTTCAACATAGTTAAAGTAAACTACAGTTTAAAATACAATATCTTCATAGCGCATTTCAATTAATAAAGTTTAAGTACATGTAAGGTGTGTACTGAAATTACTGAAATAATAATTCAATGTTTACATGTACTGTACATGCAAATACATAATAATAATAATGCTTTATTTAATGGATATATAATTACAATTAAAATGTTTAATTTGAGTAATAAGTAGAGTGAAAACCCTTTAAAAACTAAACTAAATACTGAGAAACTGAACTGGTTGAATGATTAGTCATAAATAATTTTCATGTATATAGTACATTATAGAAGTTGAACAACAATTAACTGGTCTGGCCTGGGCCGTATAACTAGGCATTTTTAACAACAACTGCCTGGTCTGCTCTGCTTTAGGGTAATAACTAGGAGAAGTTGAACAACAATTAACCAATCTGGTCTAGACAGATAAATATGAGTTGAACAATGCTTAACCAGTCTAGCTTGGGAAGATAAATATGAGTTGAACAACATTGAACTAACTGGTCTAGCCTGGGAGATAAATATGAGTTGAACAACAACTAACTGGTCTAGCCTGGGCAGATAAATATGAGTTGAACAACAACTAACTGGTGTAGCCTGGGCAGATAAATATGAGTTGAACAACAACTAACCGGTCTAGCCTGGGCAGATAAATACTGTATGAGTTGAACAACAACTAACCAGCGCATATTGGGGGATTTCTCCCAAAACGTATGACACGATCCCTCAGTATTACATCGCCCTTTATGACAGGCACTTTTTGTACAAGTGACTGCAGTTCACATTTCTTTGAAATTAATTCACTTTCAGCAAGTTCTACTTGGCTTTCTCGGGCTTCAAGTTCAGCAGTACATAAGGCTTGTTGCTCTTCGATCAAGTGCCTATCCCTGAGAGCTAAATTTGGCGATTTCTCCCAAAATTGGTGACGTTTCCTTTCCGAATTACATCTTCCAAGATGTGAGCGATTTCTGCTACATTTTTTGCTTTTAGAACATAGCGGTGGCGAACTAAATTGGATAACGACAGGATGCAAGGAGACGAGGAAGAAGCTCAATCATTAATTCAAAATGGCCGTCAATGGCGCATGCAAATGAAATGGCTTTAAAACGCACACATTTCTTACCTTTGGTCGGAGTTACTAGCCATCTTCACGCATGTAAAATATATTTATCCTTGATTTCTGTTGTCCAGATTTAGCTATGAATGGGTTTTAACCAGTAAAATTAATTCAGATTGAAGAAAATGTACAAAATTTCGACTATTTTTGTCAATTGCGCAAAAAGTATGAGCTACTGTGGGGGGATGAAGTAAAAATGTTTTAATAACAATGCTGCTACTAAGGGGACCCCTAGACAGAGTAACTTTTAACGACATACCCCGCATTTTAACGATACAAGGCCAAAAGGTTGATCTATTTATCCAGTATTTGTACAGCATAAACGCACCAAACCTCCAATATAACAATTGCGGCACATACTAATCTTAATTTTACATAGTATACATATCTAATATGAAAGATTAGGTCAAGATATTGGCTTGCCATTGATCACGTGACCAAAATCACGAGCGGGAGAAAATTCCTTAGCAACCAGCCACCGTGGACCATCTGATACCAGTTCACAATGAAGAATACCTAACATCAAACTACATTGAGTACACTGGTAAATTGATTGCTCATTCAGTCATACATGCAGGGTTTGGGCTAGTAGGATTGTCCAGGGCCATGACACAATACCTTGTTACAGAAAATATTGACAGTTGTTTAACCCATCAGTAGATGACCCCCCCTCCCCCATATGGCTACGGAAGTAATTAGTATTCAGTGTGATGCACGGTGTGATAATTAGTATTCAGTGTGATGCACGAAAAGTAATTAATTGCCCCATATGGCTATGGAAGTAATTAGTATTCAGTGTGATGCACGGTGTGACGCTAATATCCAACCCCCTAACCCTAAATTTTATTTAACCCCCGGTATTCACTACGTCATACCGACTTGTTATTTATGCATACGTCATTATTTCTCAGGCTCGTTTGGGACCTCCAAACCCTAACCTCATTATTTATGCTTACATCATTATTTCTCAGGCTCCTTTGGGACTTCCACAGGACGAAAAGGCATATTTAAGCGACATTAAACATACATTAAACGTACCTTAAACAAGGGTTTAAGCACATTTAAGCAAACGTTTAAGCAAGTTTAAGCGTGTGCTTAAACGCACCTTAAGGTTCTCACATTTAAGTTAGCTTAAATGTGTCTTAAATATTATACGTTTAATGTACATTTAAGTCAATATTACGATACCATCTTAAATTTGCGAAAAAGTCCCAAAATATTCGGTTGACAAATCAAAATTGTCAGGGGGTTCGGTTCTCTCTCTACCTACAATCCTGGCAAAAATTAGTGTGGACAGCGCGTGCATAAATCTCTGTGTCTGGTATTTCCCTTGTTATCTTGAAAAAATAGGCCCCTTGGCCCCCATCCCCCCTTTCAATGTTGATAAATGAATCAACTGGACTTGATAAAAATGTATTGTGAGATGCAACATTGAAAAGGGGGCCGGGGGGGCGGAATGGGGGGAAAGAATATGTATGAACATTAATTTGTTTGTTTAGAGTGGACTGTCCACATAATTTTGGCCAGGATTGTAGTATGGCACACATTGAACAAAACAATATAATTTGTTACAAAATTTATTCACAGATTTATCAAATATTATTTACATTTTTTATAGAAAGCACTTTTCTACCTTAAACGTCATACACAATAACAAATAGACAGCTTTTAGATTATTTTATGTAAAATCACCCAAAAAAGTTAAATAATTACATTAGAGAGACCAAATTCTATTTAAAAACATAATGTATCGTTTTATCTATTTCTCCAGAACTCAATAGCTTCATGTTGACTGCACAGAAAATTTCGTTCTACAGTATATACAAATCTGTTTGAATGTTCTACAGTATATACAAATCTGTTTGAATGTTACTAGTCAGAAAGAATTTATTTAAAAATATTTAACCTGATGCAAATCTGAGCCATAGGTCAGGGTTAAATAAATAGTAAATTATTAGATTCTCCCCAAGTTTTCTATTTCTAACCATGTTCATTTTGCCTGCCAGTAACCAACTAACTAGAGATGGTCAGATGGCATAAGACTCAACCAGCAACCTATTTTATAAACAGTATCATGCAGACAGATTGTAGCAGAACAATTATTCAAACAACCACCAACACTTGCTAGATTACGACCTAAGTAAAATTAAACTTATATGTACAGTACAGTACAGTACATACGGCACAGTACTACTAAAATAATAAATTAACCAGCATGCATGTTTTTAAAAATACATGTAGATAGTTAATTAATATCAGTTAATTGTCACGTTTAACTGTCACTTCTCACAGCCCAATGAGGTCCTGAAGGACATGGCCTCAAAGAAGCGTGGCCATCTACACGATCCTTTATCATTCCTCTGGCATGCTTTGTCAATGAATTAAAATAAGCATTGTCCATCTTCTTCTTCAAGGTCTTCATTGTTTTTCGCTCCCATGACAATTTCGTAATTTTGTACCACTTCAATCTCTTCACAACAACTCCATTTAACTCCTTTTCTTCATATTCACTTTCCTCACTCGACATATAATCTCTTTCTAAAATCTCATTCATCTTCTTCACACTCTTTTCACCCAGTTCAGGCATTAATATTCCCAAACCAGTTAACCGTCTGTCCAATTTCTGTAAAAAAGATATAGATAGCCTCACTATTGTTGGACTCAATTAAAATGTTATTGTAAATAATTAATTCAAGTGGTTCCTGAAGCAAAAATTGTTAAACTTTTGTCCATACACCTTTTCGACAAACCATTTCACCATGGGTAATCAGGACTAAATTGATCAGGACATAAAATACACTTATAAATTCAGTGTACTTACTGCATTGAGCCTTCTAAGACATTTGCTTCTTGCCTTATGGCTTTCATTAACTCCTTGTGTTATTCTGCCCACTCTTAATGTTTAGCGTCTGAATTGTGGCATCACAAGTGTGGCAATAATAAGCAAAGTCTGAAGTGTTTAGCCCTTTGCGAAGTTATTAGGCAATCCAACAAATTAATGGTATATGCAGACATATTTTTGTACAAGTGGCTGAGGAAGAATTTAGCCAAAAATAATTTTATTGTGAATGGAACACAGGAGCCAATAACACTTTGATCTCAAGATAGCAGATAATTTAATATGATGCAACTTCAATAATATCTTGCCACTTGCAAACGTCTAAAACCGATTCCTCAGGAAATCCTCTTAAAGGCGTGTCTTTCTTTTCAGGAAATACAAATTCATGTTTAAAATAGTACTGTTCCAGAGTAAGAAGTATTTTCTATTTTCATGTTTTGAATACTAAATTTTTGGGTTTTTTCATGGTTTGAATACTAAAATTTTGAATTTCTAATATCAATCTTCCCAAAGCCACTGCGAGTGACGTAGGCCAACTTGTCATTCAACATTACAACATTGCATGGGAATATCGCAATGTAGCGTGCAAGAGAACATCCAGATTGACTGTAAAAACTAAACTGTATTACAGTTGTATTAAATTCCTGAGTAATTTAACATTCCAGATCATCAAATCTGTCAGTAAACATGTTTTTTTGTATACCTTTTTTTTTAAAACATAGCATTCTACAGTTAACTCAGATATAAGCGATGATGATGAGTTTGAAAAAGAAACTGAAGAAAGTGGAAGCGAATCTGAAAGTTACGAAGAAGCACCTGAAGAAAAACCATGTCATTGGAGTGGAATCTCATTTGAAGAAATGATGGGGGATCTTGAAGCACAACCCTTGCCTGCCCCAAAAGAATCTGTATCGAAGGTACAAAAAACTAAATCAATTATTTAGTGGATGTGGTTCTTTTTTATCTATTGGCAGCTCATGTTTCACGTAAGTGATAATGGTCTGGAGTGGCTCTTATCTTTCATCTACCAGTTCCTGAATGTTATCAACTATAGTGTTGATTCTCCCTTTTTGAAAGAGATACTGGTGCTGTTTCCAACAACCATGTACATGGTGAGGAAATTAATAGCACTGGATCGTGATAACTTCACAAAATATGTGGCATGTCCTAAGTGCCAAAGTCTTTATCATTTAAATGAATGTACAAAACGGAACGGCCGAGGTGAAACTGTTGCTGTGCAGTGCAGTAACAAAGTGTTCCACAGAAAAGGAACTGCAATCTGTGGGGCTAAACTAGTTAAGGAGGTCATTCTTAGTAATGGTTCCAAAGTTTTTTATCCCTTGAAGACGTACTGCTACAATAGCATAATCAACCAACTGGAACAAATGTTAAAGAGACCTGGCTTTCCTAAAAAGTGTGAAAGCTGGAGGAATAGGGGAAAAAGCGCTGATGTCCTGTATGATGTGTTTGATGGAGAGATTTGGAAGAGTTTCCAGTGGCATGACGGTAGCACATTTTTTGGCCAGGAGCGTCGCTACGGTCTGATGATGAATGTGGACTGGTTTCAGCCCTTCAAGCGCCGCACAGACTATTCCGTTGGTGTTATTTATTTCGTGCTGATGAACTTGCCTAGAAATGAACGGTTTAAAATTGAAAATGTTATTATCGCCGGTATTATCCCGCCATTTGCAAAAGAGCCTTGTTTAAATACTTTTCTACAACCAGTTGTAGAAGAGCCTCAACCTCTTTGGAAAGGGCTTTCACTTACCAGCAGTCTTAGTTTAGTTCCACTGAAATTTGTAGCTGCACTGCTATGTGTTGCAGCAGATGTGCCAGCTGCACGGAAAGCCTGTGGCTTCAAGAGCCACGCTGCCAACAAAGGCTGTTCAAAATGCCTTAAAAATTTTCCAGGGGGCTTTGGTGTAAAGAACGATTATTCTGGATTTGAACGGCAAAACTGGATAAAGCGTGGCATAGACTCGCATCGAAGATACTGGCGGCGATTGGGTAATGCAACATGTAAAAAAGATTATGACAGAATAGCGAAGAAGTATGGGCTTCATTACAGTGTCTTGGTGACATTAGAGTACTTTGATTCCGTACGTTTTCACGTTATCGACCCCATGCATAACTTGTTTCTCGGTATTGCAAAAAAGACCTGGAAATTATGGAAAGATAACTATTTTTCAAAGCAACAGTTGGCCGAAATTGACAGGAAAGTGAAAGAAATGAATATTTCAACGGACGTGGGTCGCATTGGATCCAAAATCTCATCTAATTATGGAATGTTTACCGCACAGGAATGGAAGAACTGGACAAACATTCATTCTATGTATGTACTTTCTGGAATTTTGCCAGAAAAAACACTTGTTAATATGGGAACGGTTCGTACTTGCTTCACGTATACTATGCCAGCCTGTTGTCACAAGAACTGAGATAATGAAAGCTGATGCATTGTTGTTCAAGTTTTGCAAAGGGTTTGAAAAATTGTATGGTAAATCGACCATTACGCCTAATATGCATTTGTGCTGCCATCTGCAAGACTGTTTATTAGACTTTGGACCAGTTTATGCTTTTTGGCTGTTTTCATTTGAGCTGTACAATGGAGAACTTGCAGCCAATATTTCAAATAATCGGTCCGTGCAAATCCAGTATATGCGAAAATTTATTACCGGTTCGCATGTTCACCCTCGGAATGGCAATGTGCCTTCAATGTACCAGGACGAATTTGAACAGTTGTTTTATCGAGGTAACAAGGATACACTGGCTGGAAATCCTACTCCCCTGTTTACATATTTCAACTCATCCATCATAAATCTTCAAGAAATGTTATGGCACTGCACCTCAACGAAGATAAAGACGTTGAAGATAAAGCTTTCCTTTGTGATGTATACAATATTATGTTTCCTGGATGCAATATAACTGAAGACAAACTTTGTCAAATTGTCAATAAGCACAGTCACCTCCTGATTGCTGGTGAAAAGTATGGATCAGTACGGGAGTGTAGGACAAGAAAGTCAGCATTCCTAATGGCCTCGTGGTTGAATGCGGATGGTAACATTGATCCTGAGAATGCACTCATGCGTCCAGCTGTTGCAAGCCATTACTTCAGCCATAGGATTCTCCTGGATGAAGGTAAACCTATGTTGACATTGTGCTTTGCAGTGGTGAGGTGGAACAAAAAATCACCATCTTCAAATTCGTCCAGAGTATTATGGAAAGCAAACGAGTTTGAAATGGGCGGATCCCGTTCCTTTTTACCTGTTGAACGCATACATTGTAGAGTTGTGCAGGGACTGATAAAGAACGAACGTAACACATATTTTATAGCCTGTCCTATAAGGCGAAGGTTCTGTCCATAGGTTTATGAACAATAATAGCAGGCCTTTTCTTTTAGTGCGTGCTATTGCACGCGCAAGCATCCACACACGCACTACAAGAATAATGTATGCGATCTTTCGCGCATTATTATGTATTATTTCAAAATGAACTGTAGTTTGTTAACTGTACATGTACGTCAAAAGACGTTCCACTACGCTATGAAATGTTCTGCTAGGTTGTAAATTGCCTGGTTACGTATAAGACATTAAGCTACGTTGTAATACACTGCGCTACATTATAAGATATTACGCTACGTTCTATGACATTACGCTACGTTGTAAGATATTACGCTACGAAGACATTACGCTACATTCTATGACATTACACCACGTTGTCAGATATTACGCTACGTTATAAGATGGTAGGCTACGTTGTAAGACATTGCGCTACGAACCGCTACGTTGTAAAACATTACGCTACGTTGTAAGATGTTATGCTTTAGAAACATTTTCTTCAAATTAACTTGTCAACGCTATTATTGAATGTATAGTCATATACATATTTATTAAATCTTATGCTTTTTAGTTACAAGCCTATCGTTTCAAGTTTTGCTTGTAATGGTGTAAGAAGAAATAATGTTCAAGTCTAGTGATGTTGAACAATCATTATAATATGATCAAGTCGGTTTTCTTTGATGTACCGCGGTTTATATACAGGTTATGAACATCCCAACCTTATATAAACCTCGCAGTAACAATAGAACCTCGTCACAAGTTCTTTTCCTATTGAATTCTTTAGAAAACCTCTTTGATCATGTTATAAATAACTTAAAAACCTCACCCTTAGTTTATTAGCGATATATTGCCCTTAGTTTATTAGCGATATATTATATATCGCTAATAAACTTCGGGTGAGGTTCTTAACCTATACTGATAACTATATATTAAATCGTTAAATTTAATTATACTCTAACAAATGTTAAAAACGTCTTAATAATGAACAACCCTCACTTAGCAATTTATTTTTCACCAGCTTCAACAAACACGTATGGATGCTCTATCACATATAATTTAAATAACAATAAGTTTCAATATAAAAGAAGTGTAAAACACGCCAAATTTAAGGTCTTTAAGCTCTCATTAAACGTGTACTTCACATGTAAGAACATTTAAAACAAGCTTAAATGTAGCTTAAATCTGGCACCAACTTTAATGGCAGCGTAAACTTAGCTTAAATATGCAGGACATATTTAAGCGAATTTACGTAACATTACATGTGCATTAAAGCTACCTTTTCGTCCTGTGTTCCTAACCCTAACTTTCCCCCCATCAGTGTGATGCACGGTGTGATAATTAGTATTCAGTGTGATGCACGGTGTGACGCTCGGTGTGACGCTAATATCCAAACCCCCTAACCCTAAATTTTATGGAAGAGGGGTTCTGAGTCGGGCGTCGCTATTTATGGTGTTTAGGCGAGGCGTTGGTGTAACCATGGAGAATGTACATCGTCGCCTTATCTGGAGGAACAGAGAGAGTTTTGAACAGTCTAAATGTCTGAATCGGCTGAGATAACTTAGCTCGAATATTACTTGAATAAGCTATGAATATTATATTAGAACCTGAACAGAGTAAGTCATCCTAGAATCCTTGTTAACTTAACCCTCGTTTATAAGCGAGGAAATCCTAGAAAGATAAAATGAAGAATCACTTCGAAAAGCCGTAAGAACGATTTTAAGTGTTGAAATATAAACTAAAGGCAAAGCGATTTATTACTTTGAAAGCGTTGCTACACTTTCTGTTACTAAGTGTGATATTTGCATATTTATCCTCAGTGCACGTGCAGGAGACAAAAGAGAAACTCATTACAGGTCATTAAGAGGATTAAGCGCTTGGGCAAGTCTGGGCGAGAAGGTCATTAGCAGTGTTACCATAGCGAAACCGCGTCGCGGCCTTCATTCGTCTCAGGCTCCTTTGAGACCTCCTAACCCTAACTCCCCCCAGCCCTAGCTGTTACTCAACCCCCCGTGTAATACGTCATAACCGATAGCTCTCCGACTAATTCCCGAAGATCGTCATCAAAAGATGCTATATATATATATATATATATATATATATATATATATATATATATATATATAGTTCAATCTACAGACACGGTGTTTCGCTGTACAACAGCTCATCAGTGTAGCTTGGAACAATCTGAATGAATTTCACCAATTACTTATACACATGCGATCGTCGGTGACAACCGCATGTGGGACAGCATCGGTGAAATACAGATAGCGTGAAGTGCGCATGGGCCCAGAGTGCTCAAACTTCCACAAGGGTAGTGAGCGTTGCATTATCGCTAATAGGTACCCACGGCAACTTCACAGAGTGCTCAACAACACCGAAGTGAAGGAGCGTACATAGTTCAATCTACAGACACGGTGTTTCGCTGTACAACAGCTCATCAGTGTAGCTTGGAACAATCTGAATGAATTTCACCAATTACTTATACACATGCGATCGTCGGTGACAACCGCATGTGGGACAGCATCGGTGAAATACAGATAGCGTGAAGTGCGCATGGGCCCAGAGTGCTCAAACTTCCACAAGGGTAGTGAGCGTTGCATTATCGCTAATAGGTACCCACGGCAACTTCACAGAGTGCTCAACAACACCGAAGTGAAGGAGCGTACATAGTTCAATCTACAGACACGGTGTTTCGCTGTACAACAGCTCATCAGTGTAGCTTGGAACAATCTGAATGAATTTCACCAATTACTTATACACATGCGATCGTCGGTGACAACCGCATGTGGGACAGCATCGGTGAAATACAGATAGCGTGAAGTGCGCATGGGCCCAGAGTGCTCAAACTTCCACAAGGGTAGTATATATATATATATATATATATATATATGTATATATAAAGATAAGTGTCAAGTTCGAAATCATACAGACGATAGAGTGCTCAATACCGAGGCAGAGCGGAATAATTTTACTATTCCGCTCTGCCTCGGTATTGAGCACTCTATCGTCTGTATGATTTCGAACTTGACACTTATCTTTATATATTTCGCTCCTTCATTGTTGAGCACTCTTCGAATCGATATGGAACCTATCAATCTTGGATACTCCACTAAGAACATACCTATTGCACAGCCTAAGGAATACTCGAAATGTTTAATCGAAAAAACGGAATCATTTCTACGACGTATGCGATGGAAAGCCTTTCACTTTTTGAACCCAACTCAACTTTCAACGAAAGAATCGTTTGGTTTCAAAACTACAAAATCCCCGCCACCGATCAAGGAATTAAATGAATTCGAAAACAAAATGCTCACACTTATCCAGAACATTAAATTTAAGGACTCAAACTGCGAATTCCAAAAAGAACTGTCACGAGACTCAAAGAAAATCAAGAGCGACAACAATCTGCTCATCGCTGCTGACAAAACTACAAACTTCTACCGTGTAGACGCTTCTTCGTACAACCATCTACTCAAAACAGCCATAACAAAATCCTACAAGAAAGCCCCAACCAACTCTACTGACAAAATAATAACCGAAGAGAAAAAAATCGCGAAGAGCTTTAACCTTGACATCAAGATCGACGCACTTGCTGAGAAAGATTCCTTCGTGACATTGAAAGACCACAAACCAAACTTTAATAACAACCCTACGTGTAGACTGATAAACCCATCCAAATCAGAAATTGGCATCATAAGTAAGAAAATTCTTCAAAGGATTAACTCTAAAATAACAAAATCTACTGGTTTAAATCAATGGAAAAATACCGACTCGGTCATTAAATGGTTTGCAGACATCCCTAATAAGCCATCACATTCATTTATCTGCTTCGATATAGTTGAGTTCTACCCATCGATATCAGAAGAACTGCTGACAGAAGCTCTAGCGTTTGCATCAAAATATGACGAGATAACTGACCAAGAGAAAAAGACCATTATACAAGCAAAGAAATCCCTGCTCTTCAATAACGGCGAAACGTGGTGTAAGAAAACATCCAACTCCCTGTTTGATGTGACCATGGGTAGTTTTGATGGCGCTGAAACATGCGAACTGGTAGGATCCTACCTACTATCAAAACTATCTCCAAAGTATGGCAACAAAATTGGCCTATACAGAGACGACGGGCTAGCCGCTTTTAACGAAACACCTAGAGAAATAGAAAACATCAAAAAGCAAATATGCAAAGTCTTCAACGACCACAACTTGAAACTCACCATCGAAGCGAACAAGAAGTGCGTCGACTACCTAGATATCACCCTAGACCTAAGAACTGGAAAGTTCAAACCATTCACTAAACCCAGCAACATCCCACAATACGTTAACCGCCACAGTAACCATCCACCAGCAATACTCCGCACCATACCAGAAGCGATCAACAGAAGGCTATCCAACATTTCATCCGACAAACAAGCGTTTGACTCGGCCATTCCTCCGTACCAAGAAGCCCTTAAAAAAAGTGGTTATGACCATCAACTGAATTTCAATCCAGAACCACCGAAAGCGAAGCGGTCACGAAGCAGGAACATCATATGGTTTAACCCGCCCTACAGCGCCAACGTAGCCACCAACATCGGCCGCATATTCCTGCAAATGATTGATGAATGCTTCCCAAAGGGCCACCCTCTACATAAAATATTTAACAAGAACACTCTGAAGTTGAGTTATAGCTGCATGCCCAACATGCAAAACATCATCTCATCGCATAACAAATCTGTTCTTAACAAAGAAATCCAAACCAACCCAATTCCAGCCAAAACTAAATGCAATTGTCGCCAGAAAAGTACTTGCCCACTCGCCGGAAAATGCCAAACTAAAGGGATAGTTTATCAAGCTACGGTTACCAGAGAGGATAACATGATACAGGAAACTTACGTTGGACTAACTGAAAGCTCTTTTAAAACTAGATATTTAAACCACACCAGCTCTTTTAGAAATTCAAAACACAAATTTGCCACCGAACTCAGCAAATATATTTGGTCACTGAAAGAATCAGATGTCAAATACTCAATCAAATGGAGAATAATCAAACAATGTAAACCCTACTCTAATAAAACTAAACGATGTAATCTATGCTTATATGAAAAGTTTATCATTATCTGCTATCCAGAACTAAGCTCACTCAACCGTAGAAACGAACTCGTATCCACTTGTAGACATAGGAAGAAACACTTATTATGTAATCATTAACCGACTATTTATCACACCTAGCTACATACCATTGTCATATGAGTCAACCACATAATCGATTAATCCCTTGACCAGTATAATTCAAATTTCAAATTTCTTAAGCGTTAACATCAGTTGCAATAGTCACCTGAAGAGTGTGGTAGGCTCCGCTTACCATACGAAACAGATTTGTAGTGAATTAAAGTTTGAATGAAGTAACTCAAGTTTGTCTTTTGTTTTACTATATATATATATATATATATATATATATATATATATATATATATATATATATTTAACAATTAGACAACGAGGGCGAGTTGTCTAATTGTTTTAGTATAAATTTACCAACAAAAGTTAAATATAAAATTCTCGACAATAACGTATTCTTTGAGGCTCGTTCAATACATTTTTTAACTGCCAACAATAAACGTTCAACAGTCATTTCGGACATCTCATTGGTCCCGTACAGTAACTGATGGAAAAGTAAAGTTTTCCTGCATAATTTAGCATGGGTTTTCATGTACAATATTGAAACAATATATATCCACTCATTTGATATGTAAAAGTGACAAAAAGTTGAAAGAAACATTCAATTTAACATATAGTTTACATCACGAAATCTTGTCAACATCAAGTGTATTTTGAAATGTGTTTTCGTAAAGGTGACAAAAAGTTGAAAGAAACATTCAATTTAACATATAGTTTACATCACGAAATCTTGTCAACATCAAGTGTATTTTGAAATGTGTTTTCTTTGCAGTTATTTCGTTTTAAACGAACACAGATAAACAATTTAACGATCTTACCATTAATAATTTCCATTCTAACCATTTTGTAGCCATTTTTGTTTTCTATAGAACTTATTGCTTCGCTTAAATGTTCAATTTCTTCTTTCACTTGCCCAGTCCGTTATAATTTCGGCGTCATTGTTGCTTAACAGAACAACCCCTGGCTCTAATGATCATTGCTCGTGCTACACTACGCATTTTGTCATTGGTCAATTTCGTTAAAAGAAGGACTTTCATTGCTTTACCCCAGAGGTTTATATCACCAATTAGTATAAATTTACAAGTTTATAATGCAAATCCTCGAATTTCATTGGCTATTGGAGGAGTTTATAATTGGTGATATAAACCTCTGGGATAAACCAATGAAAGTCATTCTTTTAAAAAAATTGACCAATGACAAAATGCGTAGTATAGCACGAGCAATGATCATTAGAGCCAGCGGTTGTTCTGTTAAGCAACAATGACGCCGAAATTATAACGGAGTGGGCAAGTGAAAGAAGAAATTGAACATTTAGGCGAAGCAATACGTTCTACAGAAAACCAAAACGGCTACAAAATGGTTAGAATGGAAATTATTAATGGTAAGATCGTTAAATTGTTTATCTGTGTTCGTTTAAAACGAAATAACTGCAAACAAAACACATTTCAAAATTACGCTAGCTGTTGACAAGATTTCGTGATGTAAACTATATGCTAAATTGAATGTTTCTTTCGACTTTTTGTCACTTTTACAAAACAAATGAGTGGATATATATTGTTTCAATATTGTACATGAAAATCCATGCTAAATTATGCAAGAAAACTTTTCTTTTCCATCAATTACTGTACGGCCCAAGCAGATGTCCGAAATGACTGTTGAACGTTTGTTGTTGGCTGTTAAAAAATGTATTAAACGAGCCTCAAAGAATATGTTATGGTCGAGAATTTATTTAACTTTTGTTGCTAAATTTATACTAAAACAATTAGACAACTCGCCCTCGTTTTCTATGAGAACTCATAGAAAACTCGGGCTCGTTGTCTAATTGTTAATTATAAACTCCTGCAATAGCCAATGAAATTCGAGGATTTGCATTAAAACTTGTAAATTTATACTATATATATATATATATATATATATATATATATATATATATATATATATATATATATATATAACACAGACACGCGTACATGTAATACAGAATTTAAAATATTTTATTGAGAAATATATCTTTACACAAAAAACTCTTGATTATTTAGTGATCTATTGGTAACACTAGCATATGGGCATACAGTACATCTTATAATCCGAAGGCATGGATCATGAGCCTTGAATTCTGTACCACAAACATTACATATCAGATTTCGATTAACGCATTTGTTAAAATATTTTCACAAACACTTAGGACACTCAATTACATGTGTAAAATTAACAGGATTATGACAACGTTCGTAATCAACAGGTTTGTCAATTATAGAATTTTCTGATTCTATTTCGGTGTAATCCTTATCGTTTTCTGAATCTTCTTCGGAGGAAGTTTCTTCGTTTTCGCTCTCTGATTCTGTTTCTTCTTCTGCCTGCGCCAACATTATTAGCACTCGAACATTTTCGATAAGGTTTTTGTCAATGTTAATGTCGGCGAGTCCTTTTACAAATACGTTTAGACCAGCTGGTTCGGGAATTCCTGAGAAGTAAGGTGATACACAGTATTCTACCAATTCGGCTATTTTTGTGTTTGGTATAGTTCTTCCTTGATACACAATTTCTCCTTTGGGATTCCATGTTAAGTTGACATAGGATGCGAGTAAACTAGTCAGCAAAGAGGACGCTTTCGCTTCATCGACTCCATAGTCAAAGTGTGACAGTATTTCTTTAACACGAAAATCGTCATGTAACCTTTCTCCCATAGTGTTCAGGGTTCGAATGATGGTCTTTAAAAAATATCGTTCTTTTTATATTAGTTCTGCGAATCCTTCTAAAACTGGACCAAGTAGGAGATCAAGAAATCCTTCACCTTTTTGAACCAATATCTCTTTTTTTCTCATAAAACTACTTCAGGGACTAGCCAAAGTTGATATGTCGTCGCTATAAGGCCTAACGACTTCAAGCAAAGCAGGTGATAATTGATATTGCGTTGACCAAAAGTTCAACATACAATCACAAATGCATCTAATTTGCTCAGGGCTAGCAGTCTCCAACAGAGCTCGTTGTTGAATAGGTTCACTTGTACATAAAAGTTCCAGAAACGGTTTGTGCTTTTTGATCAACATGTAATATATCATACACGAGGAGGAGTGTTTCATCAGGATATCCAAACACCGAGACTTTTGTTGAAAACCGAGGCGAAGCCGAGGTTTTTTAACAAATTTCGAGGTGTTTGGAATCCTGATGAAACATTCTGGGAAAGCTCTTCGGATTGGAAAGAATGCGACTTGGCAAAGATGACCCCAGATGATAGAGAAGAGTATGAACATCATCTATTGATGACTAGATCAAAATATTTACCAATGACAAAAGAAGATGTATCACAATTATCACCAGAAGACAAGAAAGACTATCACGCTACTTTTAAAATAAAAACACCTAAATATAATCTAAGAAGCAGACCTTACTAAAACTGTTTAATTGTATATGTTCGGACGAAAACCGAAATAAATATTTTAAGCTAAATGCTTTTGAGTGTGTGTATGTTTATTTGCTCCTCCTCCTCCTCTTTCTCCTCCTCCTCCTCCTCCTCTTTCTCCTCCTCCTGCTCTTTCTCCTCCATAAGACATGTTCACTCGTTGAAGAGCATGAGCAGAATAAATATTTCTGGAGAACTTCGTATTATATATTTATCTTTCTCTTCTTCCTCCTCCTCGTCTTTCTCCTCCTCCTGCTCCTCCTCCTCCTCCTTCTCTTTCTCCTCCTCCTCCTCTTGCTCCTCCTCATCCTCATTCTCCTCCTCCTCTTGCTCCCCCTCCTCCTCTTTCTCCTCCTCTTTCACCTCCCCCTCCCCCCTCTTAAAATATGTGTTTTGGTAGCGTTTTCCCCATTTAGACACTGACTGTCAAATAGAGATGTTGATCAAAAAGCACAAACCGTTTCTGGAACTTTTATGTACAAGTGAACCTATTCAACAACGAGCTCTGTTGGAGACTGTTAGCCCTGAGCAAATTAGATGCATTTGTGATTGTATGTTGAACTTTTGGTCAACGCAATATCAATTATCACCTGCTTTGCTTGAAGTCTTTAGGCCTTAAGAAAAAAAGAGATACTGGTTCAAAAAGGTGAAGGATTTCTTGATCTCCTACTTGGTCCAGTTTTAGAAGGATTCGCAGAACTAATATAAAAAGAACGATATTTTTTAAAAACCATCATTCGAACCCTGAACACTATGGGAGAAAGATTACATGACGATTTTCGCGTTAAAGAAATACTATCACACTTTGACTACGGAGTCGATGAAGCGAAAGCGTCCTCTTTGCTGAATAGTTTACTCGTATCCTATGTCAACTTAACATGGAATCCCAAAGGAGAAATTGTGTATCAAGGAAGAACTATACCAAACACAAAAATAGCCGAATTGGTAGAATACTGTGTATCACCTTACTTCTCAGGAATTCCCGACCCAACTGGTCTAAACGTATTTGTAAAAGGACTCGCCGACATTAACATTGACAAAAACCTTATCGAAAATGTTCGAGTGCTAATAATGTTGGCGCAGGCAGAAGAAGAAACAGAATCAGAGGGCGAAAACGAAGAAACTTCCTCCGAAGAAGATTCAGAAAACGATAAGGATTACACCGAAATAGAATCAGAAAATTCTATAATTGACGAACCTGTTGATTGCGAACGTTGTCAGAATCCTGTTAATTTTACACATGTAATTGAGTGTCCTAAGTGTTTGTGGAAATATTTTAACAAATGCGTTAATCGAAATCGGATATGTAATGTTTGTGGTGCAGAATTCAAGGCTCATGATCCATGCCTTCGGATTATAAGATGTACTGTATGCCCATATGCTAGTGTTACCGATAGATCACTAAATAATCAAGAGTTTTTTGTGTAAAGATATATTTCTCAATAAAATATTTTAAATTCTGTATTACATGTACGCGTGGCTGTGTTATATATATATTTAGTATAAATTTACAAGTTTATAATGCAAATCCTCGAATTTCATTGGCTATTGCAGGAGTTTATAATTGGTGATATGGGGTAAAGCAATGAAAGTCCTTCTTTTAACGAAATTGCCCAATGACAAAATGCGTAGTGTAGCACGAGCAATGATCATTACAGCCAGCGGTTGTTCTGTTAAGCAACAATGACGCCGAAATTATACCGGAGTGGGCAAGTGAAAGAAGAAATTGAACATTTAAGCGAAGCAATAAGTTCTATAGAAAACAAAAATGGCTACAAAATGGTTTTGAATTATTATTAAGATGTAAAAATGAAATGTAAAAAATGCTAAATCTTTCAACTTTTGTCACTTTTACATATCAAATGAGTGGATATATATTGTTTCAATATTGTACATGAAAACCCATGCTAAATTATGCAGGAAAACTTTACTTTTCCATCAGTTACTGTATGGGACCAATGAGATGTCCGAAATGACTGTTGAACGTTTATTGTTGGCAGTTAAAAAATGTATTGAACGAGCCTCAAAGAATACGTTATTGTCGAGAATTTTATATTTAACTTTTGTTTTATACTAAAACAATTAGACAACTCGCCTCGTTGTCTAATTGTTTAAAATATTATATATATATATATATATATTATATATATTATGATCTTTTTTTGGGACGATCTTCGGGAATTATGAAGAGCTGGTTATGATGTATTACACGGGGGGTTGAGTAACAGCTAGGGCTGGGGGGGAAGTTAGGGTTAGGAGGTCTCAAAGGAGCCTGAGACGAATGAAGGCCGCGACGCGGTTTCGCTATGGTAACACTGCTAATGATCTTCTCGCCCAGACTTGCGCAAGCGCTTAATCCTCTTAATGACCTGTAATGAGTTTCTCTTTTGTCTCCTGCACGTGCACTGTGGATAAATATGCAAATATCACACTTAGTAACAGAAAGCGTACCAACGCTTTCAAAGTAATAAATCGCTTTGCCTTTAGTTTATATTTCAACACTTAAAATCGTTCTTACGGCTTTTCGAAGTGATTCTTCATTCTATCTTTCTACGATTTCCTCGCTTATAAACGAGGGTTAAGTTAACAAGGATTCTAGGATGACTTACTCTGTTCAGGTTCTAATATAATATTCATAGCTTATTCAAGTAATATTCGAGCTAAGTTATCTCAGCCGATTCAGACATTCAGACTGTTCAAAACTCTCTCTGTTCCTCCAGATAAGGCGACGCTGTACATTCTCCATGGTTACACCAATGCCTCGCCTAAACACCATAAATAGCGACGCCATGGGTGGTGCTCTTTGCGCCACCCGCACCAACCAACTCAGAACCCCTCTTCCATAAAATTTAGGGTTAGGGGGTTTGGATATTAGCGTCACACCGTGCATCACACTGAATACTAATTATCACACTGTGCATCACACTGATGGGGGGGAAAGTTGGGGTTAGGAAGTCCCAAAGGTTAGGAGCCTGAGAAATAATGATGTAAGCATAAATAATGAGGTTAGGGTTTGGAGGGCCCAAACGAGCCTGAGAAATAATGACGTATGCATAAATAACAAGTCGGTACGACATAGTGAATACCGGGGGTTAAATAAAATTTAGGGTTAGGGGGTTGGATATTAGCGTCACACCGTGCATCACACCGTGCATCACACCGTGCATCACACCGTGCATCACACCGTGCATCACACTGAATACTAATTACTTCCGTAGCCATATGGGGCAATTAATTACTTTTCGTGCATCACACTAAATACTAATTATCACACCGTGCATCACACTGAATACTAATTTCTTCCATAGCCATATGGGGGGGGGGGGGTCATCTACTCCCATCTGTCTGTGGAAGATATTCCTGATGTGGAGATACAGGGAAGTGTAAAACAGGTAATATTTTAATTATTGTTATTGAGTTAATTTGCCTGTTACTATATTTAAATTAATTGAAGCTCTCTACCCTGGTTTCACAGGTTGTCTCCGGTAATTTTATAGTGGTGTTACGTGACCGCTATACGCAACAAAAAGTGTAACCTCAGCTGTTTGGTTTTTACAATTATTTATTTAATTAACAAGAAACTTAGAACAGATATTGAAAATGTCTATAAAGATTAAAACTAAAGTAAAGTTCAGAAACTTATCTGTCGTCTGCACACAACGAAACAGTCAATAGGAGATTCCGGCACAGGTTAACAATCCATATGGACTTGAAAAGGAAGGAACAATAAAACCAACGGCAGGAACTCCAGGACTGACTTTGTAACCACTTTGATACATATAGCTCACTCTCATACATATGCATGCCTGATATATGTTCGATGGCTGCTTATATAGTTTCTAGAGTATATAAATATAGTAACATACTTCATTCTATATATAATATATTTACGTAATTACTAAATGACATCATAGCTGAGGTTACAAGTACTTATTAAGTGTTCAGTGATCAAATAACGTCTAGTTAATTAACTGTCTTAGGATAGGCATATCCGTAACAGTGGTAAGAGAAGAGAGGAGAGAAAACCTCTGGTAGGAAGCGGCACACCAGGGTAAAAGCTTTCATATGATTTCACCAAAATTAATCCCTTAAATTTTATGCAATTGAATGGAATGCCAAATATTATCAAAATACACAGCATGTACTAAATTGTAATAATATCACAGATAGCCCAAGCTAAGCATGAGCACTAGCTGTGGTAATATACCATAAAACATAGGCGTACAGATACTTTTCTCCAGGGGGGACGTTGAACCATTTGCCCAAAAAATATTGCAAGTAAAGTTACCCAAATGTTTACGAAACAATTGAAAACAAACGATGCTCATACGGTGCACTAACATGCTGAAAAACATGTTGCCTAGCACGCGACTCAAATCTCCTGATTTTATTCTCCAATGCGACCTTTCGTTTTGCGATACAACTCACAAGTTTTAATTTAATAACTTTTAAAAGGTCAGCTGTTTAAAAGGTTGCGTTTTAGAAAATTTTAATTTTCAACTCGCTAAGCACTAACTCTTTGTAATTCATCACATTTGGTCAACAGGATACGAGAAGGGGAAAAAATTGCGTGATTGCGTCCTTTGGACAATCTGGCACGGTCCGTACCGACGCAGCAGAATTGACAACAAAGCACGGTTCAGAAAAACTATAAATAAATTACTTTGTATAAAGTTGAACATTCGTTTCGTAGACTGTCCTAGCGCACGCTAAGTGACGGGTCATATTAAAAAATATAAATAAATTACTTTGTTTACAGTGGAACATTCGTTTCGTAGACTGTCCTACAGAATTTTACAAGGAATCTAATGCCGTTTACAGAATCTCCATCTACCGATCAGAAAATATTTTGGTGGCAAATCAAGGTGTCATTTGATCTGAGCGTGCGCTAAGTGACGGTCAAATTAAAAAATATAAATAAATTAATTTGTTTACAGGTGAACATTCGTTTCGTAGACTGTCCTATGCAGAATTTTACAAGCAATCTAAGGCCGTTTACAGAATCTCCGTCTACCGATCAGTAAATATTTTGTTGGCAAATCAAGGTGTCATTTGATCTGAGTCAGCAAGCGCGTGCTAAGTGACGATCATATTAAAAAATATAAATAAATTACTTTGTTTACAGTTGAACATTCGTTTCGTAGGCTGTCCTATGCAGAATTGTACAAGGAATCTAAGGCCGTTTGCAGAATCTCCGTCTACCGATCAGAAAATATTTTGTTGGCAAATCAAGGTGTCATTTGATCTGAGTCAGCAAGCAAGCGCTGAGTGACGGTTATATTAAAAAATATAAATTTCTACGTGACTGGTATACGCAACAAAAAATTATAACCTCAGCTGTTTGGTTTTTACAATTATTTATTTAATTAACAAGAAACTTAGAACAGATATTGAAATTGTCTATAAAGATTAAAACTAAACTAAAGTTCAGAAACTTACCTGTCATCTGCGCACAACGAAACAGTCAATATGAGATTCCGGCAACAGGTTAACAATCTGTATGGACTTGAAATGGAAGAAATAATAAAACCAACGGCAGGAACTCCAGGACTGACTTCGTAACCACTTTGATACATATTGCTCACTCTCATACATACACATGCTTGATATATGTTCGATGGCTGCTTATATAGTTTCTAGAATATATAATTATAGTAACATACTTCATTCTATATATAATATATTTACGTAATTACTAAATGACATCATAGCTGACTCATGCCAAGTCACAATTATTTACTAATTGGTTACAAGTACTTATTAAGTGTTCAATGATGAAATAACGTCTAGTTAATTAACTGTCTTAGGATAGGCATACCCGTAACACCTTTCCTCTTAAAGAAAAAAAGGAAGTTTGATAGAACTTTGTTTTTTAGAATATAAAATGTTTGACCATGTCTATGGCCTAGAAAGACAGTCCGCAATCAAATTGTCTTTTCCTTTAATATGTCTGATTTCCAAATTATATTCTTGTAAAACTAAACTCCATCGCAATAGGCGTAGATTCTTGTTCTTCAGCTTGTGGAGGAATACCAAAGGATTATGATCACTGAATACAACGATCGGCAGACTTGAGGAAGAGACATAAACTTCGAAATGCTGTAAAGCGAAAACCAGAGCTAAACATTCCTTTTCGATTGTCGAATAGTTTCTCTGGTGTTTGTTGAACTTTCTGGGAAAATAGCACACCGAATGGTCAATCCCGTCTTTATCTTCTTGGAGCAAAACAGCACCAGCAGCTACATCACTTGCATCCACAGCTAACTTAAATGGATGGTTGAAATCCGGAGCTGACAGAACGGGAGCACTTTTCAACATGGCTCTAAGGTTTCCAAACGCCAGTTCACATTGATCTGTCCAAATATATTTAGCATTCTTGCGAAGTAGCTTCAAAAGGCTCAGTGATGGTGGAGAAATTTGGACAGAACTTTCTGTAATAACCAGCCATACCCAGGAAACGCATCAACTGTTTCTTTGATGAAGGTCTAGGAAACTCTGAAATACAACTTATCTTGGGCATCAACAGGCTTTACATAACCCTGACCAACAACATGACCCAAATAGGTCAATTGTGCACACCCAAACTCACTTTTGATCAAACTGATGGTCAGTTTTGCCTTGCCGTTAAATTTAAAAAAACAGTATATTATAAAAAAAAGCAGACATATATAATTATATACATACAAATGTTCTTACATTCTTCAGTGAGCAATACTTTTGAAAGTCATTCAGGGTTTTGGTAACATCCAATTTGGAATCACATCAGGATGAAACTTCTTGTTACCAAAGATTACTGAGGTCTTAGTATTTGCAACACTGACAGCATCATCTACTATCCTCGAAGACAGTGTATGCCAAATCCATGCAACATTTTGCTTTTCTGGAACATACACAGGATTTCCCTTCCATCTTGATTGCTCCAGGCAATCACGCAACAACTATTTTGGAACTCGGCATAGGCTCAATTTTACCTGACCCAGTTGTAATCACACATTAAATAAAATTATCAGTCCCTGACAGATAAAAGTAATTGGCAAACAAAAACGAAACATATTTAATGTTCTTTGTAGTCTGGTTTATAGCATACATGCATAAGTTTGCCCAATATTCCAACACCGAGAGCATTGCTGTCTAGGAATATCTAGTTTTCAAGCTTCATTTGTTGTTAACACAGTTAAGCCTTTTCTTAAATTCAATAATATTGAAACATAACAGTTGTGTGCATCAACTACTTTAATTTTAGTAAAATATGAATAAACCTATGCAGGGGGTATGTATGTATTCAAAATTGCCGCCGTTGTTGATCAACACGAAACAATTTGTCAGTTCCCAAAACAAACCATAAATCCAATCCTTTAATTGTAATACGTATAAACTACGAAAATAAACATATTTTGTAAGAATCAAACGGCAAATCGTTTGTAAGAACATTTCTATTCCGTAGCAAGGCTACACTCTACAGCAGGGCGCTACAGTATACCCTGCTGACTATTTCAAATTTAATCCATACGAATCAGTATACAAAATTGCTGTTTAAAGAATCTGACTTACCTTTAATAATGTGATCGCATCCATCGTCTGTATACGTCTAGCGATGAACCATTTACAACAGAATTGAAGCAATAAATATATACAAGGCAACGGCAAACATTCGCCAACGAACTTCCAAGTTCCAATTCGAAAATCGAAGCGTCACCGGGTTCCCGCGTCATCATGGGATAATAATCCCGCGTTAGCCTCGCGTGGTCTTAAGGTAGCACAAACCGTTTAAGTAACTTTGCAGGCTGTATTCGCCACACATTGAGTTTCTACTTTTTAGTTCAACGTTATGGGCTAGTATATTTAGGTTATTTGACAAGTTTTGTGTCGAATCAAATGAATAGTGCAGTATTATACTGCACTAAAAATGTTTGTTGAATAGTTATTTTTTGAAGATATTTTCATGGTCTAGAATAACAAAATCATCGTTGCCAATTTTAGAAATTTATTCTTGGTCTTAAGAATTTATTAGTTTATTACGTTTAAGAACTAGATCCCAAGGATAGTGCAAAGTTTCTAGTCAAAGATAATAACAATTTTTGCCACGTGTACGGACAGAGCTGCCAGCCCCGCGACCTGCCAGTCCCTTTTCTTGAGCAAAGCCCAAGTTAATTTAATACAAGCCAAAACTCAGACAAACAACCCAAAATAAAATCTCGAGGGATTCTTAGAGTCATTTTCCCTTGACAAGAACGCAAAAAAAAATTATAATCTCCGACAAACATGAATACATGTGCCCTTCACTATTGTTTTCCAGTCTGTTTAATAACATCAAGATCTCTTTCAACTCCTCGAATTTTTTTGCATAAAAAGCTTCGCGCATCACAAGAATTCCGAAACTAATACGTAACGTGTGACGTTCAGTCAATCCAGATCAAAATTGACTAAAATTTGCCAAGTGGATGTGAAGTTAAGTAACTTTTTGTACGATCGTCTGATGATTATGTTGCTAGCGTCACGTTATTAGCCTTGCGAATCGTCTGCTCAATCACGCGCTAAGTTAACGCAGGTATAGCTAGACACATGTAGAACTTAAACATTCATGTTTACTATATGGCCAGGGTTCTTCGTACAGTTGCTTATTGAACGCCAAATCAAAATGCCAAGACAGTCTACAATCTCCAGTACACAGAATTTGTTATTGAGCTGACGTGCAAAACTACTCGAGCGCCACTCATGTAAAATATAACAGACACGAACCAACAACACTCTACAAACCGACTTCACAACATCGTCAACATGCCAGACCATAAAGTTAAATATAAAGCTTTTAATATTTATTCGCACGTTCCGCTAGGCAGACAATAAATCCTTTCGCCCAGATCATATTTAATTAGCCATGCAGTTAAGCCTAGAAATTCGTTGTTTCGAGAAGAAAATTGATCGCTCCTTTGCGTTTCTCCGCCATTGTTGTATTCGCCAGTCGCAAACAAAACCACGCGTGCGCAGTGGTATTCTAATATATTCCGGGGGGGAATTCTTTCATTCTAGGTATATTAAGATATACACGTCTTTCAAGAAATATCCATAGATAAGGTACAAACCTGTCTGTTATCGCTCTTTAGGGCTTACGGGCTTCAAGTGACATAAATATTTGTCATCTATGAAAGACTGATACTAGTGTTTCACATTTTCAGAGGTTTTAGCCTTTCAACTACGACAAGTATGTATGTCGTTAAACCTGGTAAGTTTACCCCCTGGAAAGTTTACACTATGCCTGACTGCACTGAATTTCACCACTCATCACAATACTGCTTTGTTTATTTATGACAAGAAAATATGCAAAAAAAGCACAAACATGCATGGGGGTCGATATAGCCCCTGAGGTACTGAAACACAGCCCGTGTGTTCCACCCGATTCGCACCTCATTACAGGTATATTAAGAGGTTTTCATTGTATCTCATTACACGCATATAAGTGCTAATAGTAGATCTACTGGATCTACTGGCAGTTGATTAATTAAATTGGTACCCAGTTGAGACCTCTGATCTGGTCGAGACGCGTGTTGGAACACGGTTCTGAACGGTTTCGAACGTGGACAGCTTCCTTTTTAGTTCTTTTACATTTTATACTATAAATTAATGCGAAATTGTTGACGCAATGTAAGTAATTTTTCTTATTTTATATTTCTGTTATATTTCTGTGTGATTTCTTCTTTAATATAGTATTATATTTATATATTATATTATTATACTATGTGTCTGTGACTCTGACAGTATTAATATTTGTATTATAATACTAGTGATACTGTTATACTTATACTATTATCAAGTTGATTTAAACATGTATATTAATAATTCATGACTTCCATGCATTACTAGGAACCTTTGGTACCGTACCGTACGTATGAAATAAATTGTACCGTAGTATGAAATTAAAATGAAACATTTCGTGCGAATAGCATTCACATTAAATGTGTCAACTCTTTCCTGTCCGAATTGGTCTTTAGTATTTTATTCTGGCTAACGCCAGACAATTTTATTCACCTCTGGGGAAGCCCTCGGACAGGAATGAGTTAACGATGAATTTTTATTTTCCTGTATTTTAAAAAGGAATAAGTTTCATATGGGCTAGCCTAGGTTGTTGTCAAACTAGCAGTATTTCAACCGATTTCAATATAAATGCACTTTGAGCTCTGAACAGAACCTATTCCTGGCTAGCCCTTTGTCTTTGTATCAATGAATGCTCAGTACTGGGCTTCGTATTGTATTGCCCTGTAGAATATATATATATATATATATATATATATATATATATATATATATATATATATATATATATATATATATATATATATATATATATATATATATATATAATTCTATGTATTTATGTTGCTTAGGGGACGTAAGAAAGCCACAACAATTTCATACAAGGTTGTAGAATATAGAGGTGGCCGAGTCCATAGAAGATCCAGGCTTTCTTTACCTATCCAAGTGTCACTAGGGGGAATTCCCTCTACTTCTGCCCAAGGCACTCCTGGAGATGGAGTCTCAGTTGCATGTCACAATGAGCATGATGATGATGATGAAGACCACGAGTTTCAGTCAGAAGAATCTTCTGTTCCTGACATGCCTCAGTTTGGAAGACAGTCCCTGGTTAAGAAACGTGTAAGGCAATATAGGCAAAGGAAACAAACTGAGATGGAGGCATGGGCTGATATCAGAGAAAAAATGTTAGAGAAATATGTAAGGACTGAGGCTGTACCAAGTGAAACTATATGCTGCATTAGTCACTGCTCAAGGAAAGCTGAGTGTAGGTGTAAAGAGTGTGGTATTGTGAACTTGATGTGCACAGAGTGCTGCTCAGAAATACATGAAACATCTCTGCATGTACCGGAAATATGGAAGGTAATTTTGAATCCAAATTGCACAGACACACTCGCACACTCCCTCACTTCTTACTCGACTCACAAGCTTGTATGCTCACAATTACTCACTCACCCATACTAGCTCACTCACTCACTCACTGATCATGCTCACTCACTCACTCGCTACTTCACTCACTCATGCTTACTCACTCATTCGATCACTTACTCATTCACTCTTAGGTTGGACTTAATTGTATGTTCATTACTCAATTTTTATTATTTTATATATTTTTTAAACTTGACCAAGGAAAGTGGATTTGAGTTATTCACTTTTGAGAGAGGTGTATGGAGAAAGAAAAATGATGAAGAATTACATGGTTATGTAGAACATATTGTTGCTGTTAATTCATCTGGTAAGAATTTTCTATACAATATCTGCACTAAAAATATTTAATATTGATCCAGTGAAGTGTTAAATTTATTTAATACTGCTTTAACTGTTTTCAGTTTTATTAGTTTCACTCTCACTGTTATATTTTTAGAATTAAACTAATTATTCTGATACATTATGTTATATATATTGCTTAATTTTATATAAATGCAGTGAAATAAAAATAGTGTGCTCCGTAGGTAGTGTGGAAACAATCGAAATATAGTGAGGTTAGATATACTGCCAAAACAGAGAATGTAGGAGTCTAACGTTTCGAGCAAAGGCCCTCTCTGACGAAGGCCTTCACTCAAAACGTTAGAGTGTTAGACTCCTACATTCTCTGTTTCAGCAGTAATATCTAACCTTACTATATTTCGATTGTTAATTTTATATAGATTGTATTTGTATTGTATTGTCAGTACTCACTGTACACTAGCTGTAGTGTAGTGTAGTGTAGTGTAGTGTAGTGTAGTGTAGTGTAGTGTAGTGTAGTGTAGTGTAGTGTAGTGTAGTGTAGTGTAGTGTAGTGTAGTGTAGTGTAGTGTAGTGTAGTGTAGTGTAGTGTAGTGTAGTGTAGTGTAGTGTAGTGTAGTGTAGTGTAGTGTAGTGTAGTGTAGTGTAGTGTAGTGTAGTGTAGTGTAGTGTAGTGTAGTGTAGTGTAGTGGTTGTCTGAATGTTTGATTCACTTGATATGTGTGTATTAATTACCCCAGACATACGTGTATCGGGACATTTTTCTGGTATTATAGCCAGAATAAAATTATTAGTTGGCCACAGTAATGGGTTATTAATCAAAATACACATCTTGAAATTAGTGAAGTAGAAAAATAAGGAAAACCAGTTATATATGGTGCCATGCATATATATAACTGGTTTTTTCTTATTTTTCTAAAGGGTGCATGTCACTTTTATCACAGACTTCTAGATCTATCAGCTCTCAGGCATTTTGGTGAACTGAAACTTCACACCAATAAGAAAATAAATAATATTTTTCTTCATTCTGGTTTCTCCAACCAGACCCTTTCCAGTTGATCAAATCCACCCCTCACTGCCACTGTAGAATTGTGTGTACAGTTACTGTCGTGGCAATAGAAGCGTTCCTAAAATATTGTTGCAATACATTGCTCAAGTTGAACTATTCATTTCATAAGATTCATTGACAACTTCCCGTTTTGAATTCTCTTTTGAATTTGATTGGTGTTTGGCAAATAATCCTGTTTCTTATTGGTTGTTTAAAAACCAGAAACCAATCAAATTAAAAACAGGAAGTTAGCAATAATTTTCATCAAATGAATTGATAAACTTGAGAAATATATTGCAACGATATTTTAGGAACGCTTCTATTGCCACGACAGTAATTGCATTTTTTTTTATTCATGATGCTAATAATTAACATCCTTCTATTTGCATGACTGTGCAATTTGAGCAGCTTCCCGAAATTCACCAACATAATTTTGTTTTTATTAATTTAAAGGTTTTCAGATAAAAATACCTGTCCTGTTCTACCACAATGAAGAACCCAGTCTAACTTTGATAGATTATGGTATGTGGCCTGCAACTCCCAAAGAACCTAAAGTGGCGTTTGACATATGCTTGATAGAGCTACAATCAATTTCAAAAGTCGTTGGGACACCTGAGATTTTCTCACATATACTCCATATATATCGTCTATTTGGCAATGTGGCCACTTTCCCTCCCTCCCCCACCCTTTACAATGTTGTCTAGCGAAACAAGTTATCATTTCGAAGAAATTCGCTGTAGACATGGCATACAACATTGAACAGGGGGCCGGGGGAGTCACAAAAATAGAAAATGACTCATAAACCTTGTGCGTGTCCCAACACTTTTGAAAATGATTGTCCGATGCACATAATCTTGTAATGAGTATAATAACAAGCACACAAGTAATCTAACGCGTTTATTAAAAAGTATATCGAGTGTACTTCCCTGCAAGTACTAACAACTAGAAGAATTAACGCAGCTTTGAAGTACAATCATTTGTCTGCAGAAAAAAATAGGAATTTACTAAATATTACAGAAATTATTATTAAAAATATTCACATTATTTACATATCTTTGAATTGCGTTTATGTCCTCGTCACCTTGGTTTTTGGTGTTTGTGTTTCTTTTTAAAATATTGTCATAATATAAATATTGCAATGCAGATTAACATAGAAAAAGGTTGAAATGTGATATCATAGACATTCTGTTTATTTTATAACTATACCATGAATACAATAGAGGTTCCGGATGTCACATAGCAGACGCGTGATGGCGCAGTCCCGACCAAGGACAAGGAACAAACAAACTATAAAGCAACGTTTGATATATTTGATCACATACAGTCAGTGCGATGTATCCAAACTATCCAGGCAACAATTTGCAGAAATAATAGTCGACGCATGGAAATCTCAATCTCGGTCAACAGTCACTCAGTGGGTTGTTAGTTTAGAGGATCATGCTAACGATGGGACGCATTTTCACATGGCTGTCAAGTTGAGCACCAAATCGCGTTGGTTGTCTATAAGAAATTTCGTCGATGAAAAATACGGAATCAAACTTAACTTTTCAGACAACCACGAGAATTATTATAGCGCGTATTCATATGTAGTGAAGGAAGACCCAGACTTCGTGCTGTCACCTAACCATCCAGACCTGTCCAATGCAAGCCCTCCCAAGACGACCAACGCCACGCGCAAAAGAAAAACGGTTGGACAACAAACGAGAACAAAAAGACGAAAACGACTGACAGCTTTTGATGTAGTTGGCATCATCCAAACCAAAAAAATTAAGAGCCGTCTAGAGCTTATGGCACTTGCAGCTAAATGGCAAGAGGAGGGTAAAACAGATTTAGCCGAGTTCGTGGCGAATCGGGGAGCTAAGGTCGTAAACGAGGCTTTAGAAACGGCGAAGGAGTTGAGTGAAGCTCAGCAGCGCCTGGAAAGGGCGAAGAAATCTCGAATAGATTTATTGGAGGAACATGTAGACAAGCCATGTGCAGACGGTTGCCAAGGGGCGTGGTTATGTGCTGCAAAAGAAATTTTGCAGTTGAATGGTATCGGTGCAGAGTCATTTTCTTCCGCAGTATATGAAGCATTAAAACGAGGAAGAGGAAAATACCGAAACATTTTTATATATGGTCCGGCTAATTGTGGCAAAACCTTCCTTCTTTCCCCACTAAAAACCATCTTCGAGTGTTTCCTCAACCCTGCTTCCGGTACTTTTGCCTGGCTTGGCATAGAGACGGCAGAAGTGGTGTTATTAAATGATTTTCGCTGGAAACCATCACTGATACCGTGGTGTGAGCTCTTGCAAGTTCTTGAAGGAGATGTCGTTCATTTTCCGGCTCCGAAAAATGTAATGAATAGAGACATTGTTCTGGAGAAAGATACCCCTTTCTTTGCCACAAGTGATGCACCTCTTGTCCTTATAAATGGCGGGTCTATTGACAGAGTTAACACCGAAATGATGCAAGTGAGATGGCGCGTGTTCAAGTTACACTGACAGATACCACAAGAGGAACAGAAAGAGTTAAAACCATGTAATTCTTGTTTTTCAAAGCTCATTTTAACTAACAGTCAGCAGTAATATCGAAGAGAACAACACTACGTGCAGTAACTTTTTCCGGGTATGACGTAATCCCTCAAGCGTTGTCGCAATATTAAATACTCGCACGATGCTCACCACGGTGCTCACGTCCCAAAATCAAAATATACCACAACAGAGTAGTTGCTTTCCCGTTTTCTCATCTTTGGTAACTTACTTAATACGTTTGCAAATGTAACGAATATGATTAAACGACTCATGCGCTTGGGAAATGAGTTTGACAACGATTCTCGCTTTATGATCTAAAGAAACCTGATCTATTCTGGTTATTTATAGTTTGGGTGAGCACCGTGAGGCAATCATGTCTTGTTTCGGTTCATTTCAAATAAAAATTACGTAGAAAATAGAAAAGTTCCCTCCCCTTAATAGAATTAATAAGACTATTAACTTTTACTGACCAATTTCTTGCTAATATTACTGTAATGTGTGCATATTGCAATAAACGTGCGGTGAGCATCGTGAGCATCGTGAGCATCGTTGTATGAACCGCGTGGAATGTTGTTAGCATTAATATTTCGTTCTAAATCCTTTACATTGTATGACCGCGTCAACGCGTTTTGGCATACTTAATAAGAGATTGTCAATAAAAGTTACTGACGTTTGCATTACAGCTTTGCGTACTCTTATCTTGAATTGAGACCAAGTTTCGTTTATTATTCCTTCGGCGATAACCTGATTCGCAAGTTCTTTTTTAACTATGTGAAACAGGTTCTCGATTGGGTTTAGATCTGGAGAACGCGCTGGAATAGCAAATAGTTTAGCTCCTACATCATCAATCGCGCTCATCGCAGCCTTACTGGTTTGCGACGGGTCGTTGTCCATGGTAAACAACTTTTCTTTACGTCGATCAGAAAAGAGATTTGGGAAGTTTCTTTTGACAAAATCACTGAAGTATTTCCCACTCATATGCTCATATTCTTCCACCAAGATAACTCCTTTACCGAATGCAATAGCAACAAGGAGGTATAAACGCTTTCCACCTGGCAATTCTTTTGATGCCTTACTTGTTAGTTGGAGCCCTTCACTTCTTTTCCTCCATATTTTCCCCTTTGGGGCAACAGCATCCTGCATTGGTCTGCTCTTGTACACAAATGACACTCCATCCAAATAGAACGCGATATTTTTATGAAAAAAATTTGGCTTGCTCTTCAATATTTTTCTACATTTACGCGCAAATTGTTTCCGCTTAGTGCAATCACGGGAGGTGAGTACCCCCTTTTTTCGCGCTTGCAAAAAATGGAATCCCAGACACCTAATTTCCCTGTAGAATGTTCCATAGGACACACCAGTTGACTGAAGTCCGCTATAGATTAGCAATTCTTTCAATGTAAAATTTGCATTCTCCTTACGCAGTCGAAGTAGATCGCGAACCAAATGTCTGCGATCGCGCTCTGACAACTTTTTTGGTCGTCCAATCGTTGCGCATTTTCTTTCCTGCCTTTCCTCTCTGCGATTAGGGTCTTTCAACAATCGCGCTACTGTGGACTTTGAAATACAAGTTTTGGCCGCAATTTCACGACATGAATATTTATTATCCATACCAAGGAGCATAACTAATGAGCGCGTTGTGCTTGATATTTTCCCGTGGAAAACCATTGTAAGAATTTACAAAGCTCTACGTGTGCTTGGCTAACTTTATATTACTTTGTCATCGTATGGCATTACAAAATCAGACGCATGCGATGTTTACAATTACGTTCAAAACGCATGCCCTTTACGTCATCATGACTACATACGCTTAAAAGAGAATGTATCTCTCGTCTTAATGAGATATACATTCGTGATTTTCAATGATATTCCCGATTTTTACGCATTTAGTCTTATATGCGTCAGCTTGAAACGCCCATATTGCTCAGGAAATTAATGTATGATATTATTATATACCCCCCCCCCGCGCGCGCCATGTTTAAAGTATTTTTGAATTTGTGAAATAATTCTAGCTTGAAAGTAATTGTTCTGCCCTATGAACGTAATTTCACACAATAATGGTGAATGTAAAGTTTTATATAATTTTTTGATGTTAGAGCCTGGAATTTTGGAATTCGGACAATCAATTTCAAAAGTCGTTGGGACACCTGAGATTTTCTCACATATACTCCATATATATCGTCTATTTGGCAATGTGGCCACTTTCCCTCCCTCCCCCACCCTTTACAATGTTGTCTAGCGAAACAAGTTATCATTTCGACGAAATTCGCTGTAGACATGGCATACAACATTGAACAGGGGGCCGGGGGAGTCACAAAAATAGAAAATGACTCATAAACCTTGTGCGTGTCCCAACACTTTTGAAAATGATTGTAGCTGAAGTTCTTTTTTTGGAGTGCTGTTTGTCAACCAAGCAGTTCTGTAATGCTATAAAGTGGATGGTTCCAGATCTACATCAATGCTATGTATGTTTCATGCATAATATCTATATCAAAGTCAACTCTGTCTAAGCCAGACAGTGGCTTCATAATTATTAAGTACTTCTAATCATTAAGTTAATTTATTATATGCAATGCTGCAAGCTCTACTTCTAGTAAAATCATGGATTGTGATTGGCTGCTGATGTGGCAAGATTGTCCCAGAAAGATCGCGGGTATTATGAAATTGTTAATGCACTAGTACTTGCAACCAAAAACAAACAATTAAAAGTCCTTCAAAATTAGTGATACCTAATCCACAACTGCTTAAGTACCAAAATTATAGAAATGAATTCAAAAAAGTTGACATCGGGTTTTAACATCCTGACGGGGAAGAAACTGAAGATGATTAAGCTAGTCGCTGTAGTCGCCACGTTGCGTGACAAAGTTGATCGCAAGCGAAGAGCAGGAAAGTAAACAAATTCATGACAGCCAGGAGTTTATTTTCACAAAAAAGCTGTGCCATATAATAAACTTAATCTACTATAATTAATCTCGACCATTCGGACTTGTAAAATATCAAACCTCTCAGTCTTGCTGTATAATAACACACTCTTCGTTAATAAGCAGATAGTATTTTACTTATTTACATCATTGTTCAGATATGGAATAATATGCATGACTGTAATTGTTCTTTATTTTGCATTTAGGTGAAAGACATTTACAGACTCCTTGTTGGTGAATGCTTTTCAGAGTTCAGATTCATGCACCATCATTTTCGAACTTTGAAGCCATTTAACCCAGAGCTTAGTGATACTTTTTACTTGGTAAAATTTTACCCTTAAAAAATAACCTTTTTTTTTTAAAGGGTTATTTGTGACCTCTATAATATTGTTACATAAGCGGTTGGTTTTATTGTTTTCCTTGCAAGTTTAGGTATTTTCCCAGCAAAGAATTAAGCCACATAATTTCTATTAGGTGCAAATTATCGCACGCAAATTTTCTTTTAGTCTTTCAATTTGTACAATACACGACTTTCGAATCTCAGTTCTGAATCGGGATTAAACTCATTTCAATTCATAACATCAGGCAAAGACTGATAGTATTAATTTGCATTGCATTTAAGTTTCCGAACTGAATTATACGGCGACCTCAGCTAGATGTTATGAACTAAAATGAGTTTTATCCCGACTCAGAACGCGTCATGCTGATGCGCAGTTGAGATTCGAAAGTCATGTATACTGAAATATCCTACACTTAAGCTGGATTTCCACTTGGCGGAAAATGTCGCTTGAAGCGACATTTTCAGTCTTTTGTCTCGTAAGCTCTCAGGTGGAACTAATTAGCCAAGACAAAAGCAAAAGGTCGCTTCGCCCGAAAAATATCGCCTAGTGGAAAACAGCCTTTAGTGAGAATCCAGCTTAAGATCGAGCTTCGAAAAAAATTACCGAACTCTGAGGTCCGCATGATGGTTAATATCACGGATTGCTGTTCGCCGTTGCGCAGGGCTCTGTATGATAATACATAACAGATAAACAGGGCTTTTTATCCAAAAAGTCAGATCTATACCCTGCAATCAGTCAACAGTGCGGTAAAATGAACCTAAAAACTGGCATTGTACATTGAAATATTGTTACAATTAATAATATAATTTTTCTTTTGTCTATTCTTTGTTGATTTAGGAAAAGGGCACCCAACATATTTCTGTTGATGCATTATTTGGTTGTGTGAGAAAAAAGAGCTCTGGAGAAAGTTTTGTGCAACCTAATCATGCGGATACATTTTTCATACCACAGGAAGTAGTGGATCAATTTACTTGCTCGTATGGAAAACAAAGTACAAAAGTAGAGAATGTGCGTTTTGTTGACCTATATATTTACTGCATGATACCATGTTTTGAATATCGGGGAAAATATACGGGAAAATTAGTGTATATATCATATTAGTAAAAGGCATATGCACTGAATAGATAAAGCGTGCACCCAATAGTCGTGTTCCTAATTGTAGATATATAAGACAGAGTCAGGTCAGTTCGTGTTTGAGAAAGACAGCTGTAGTATATGACTGCAAGAGAATATTTATTTTTGTAATTGACTTTAAACAGGATTGCAATCTATTCCAGGCTGGAACAAATCTTCGTTCAAAAATCAAATCAAACAAACTTGATGAAACTGCTGTATTTGGGTGTGCATGCCGTGATGAAGTGCCAAAATTTTTTTTTAGTCTTAAACGTGGAGAACAGTGAGTTTATTTTAAATTACGTACCAAATGTTTTTATAGTAACCGTGATAGAGAAATATTTTATTTTCTCAATTGATATTAAAAACATATAATTGTGCCTTACAGAATATCCAATGCTGTGTTTTTGCTGCAGTATTTAAAAGAGACAAATACAGGGCAAGATCTGCACATTAACTTTATGTATGATATAGCTTGTACGTTGGAGTCGCATCTGAAGGTTAGTTTAACTTTTTAACTTATTTGTTAATATTCTAGATAGGTAGGTAGGTAGGTAGGTAGGTAGGTAGGTAGGTAGGTAGGTAGGTAGGTAGGTAGGCAGGCAGGCAGGCAGGCAGGTAGGTAGGTAGGTAGGTAGGTAGGTAGGTAGGTAGGTAGGTAGGTAGGTAGGTAGGTAGGTAGGTAGGTAGGTAGGTAGGTAGGTAGGTAGGTAGGTAGGTTGGTAGGTAACGAATTTGTAAATTTATGTCTAGTATTTTTTCTATTTTACTCGTTTAGAGTACTAATCAAGCAAATTTGTTGGAAGGTGTGAGGCTTGCTATTCCAACATTCCATGTGCATGGCCATAAACTCAAATGCCAGGTTGATATGTTCATGAATAGGTCTATTTTGATAGTTTTTATCAACTTTTGTCTAGTAAATAGAGTTTTGTATGTATATTCTCATGTGTCTTTGGGTTTTTTTTGTGAGTAGATATTGTATAGCCCTAGAAGATTAACCAATTTTGGTTTGACGGACGGCGAGGTCATGGAGAGACTCTGGTCATATCTCCGACCCACCAGGAAAATTACTAAAGAAATGACAGCAAGCCATCGCGTCGATGCCCTCACGGACTTTCTTTTGCACTATGCCAGGAAATCGCGATATCAAATCGGTATTCTATGTCATTTATTATTTATACTATGCTTTCACTCAAACGTATAAAATTGCTATTTTGACTTGGTAACATACGTTTAGATAGTCTGGAAAACAGTTATTTAACATTAAATAACTCATGCGCAATATTTACGTACCAATGTGATACATGACTATCACATTTACATACACTGATTAAACATTCATTTCTTTTGAAGTTTCTTCATGAACTATTAATGATTTTTTACTGAAGGTGATTTGCTTTCTCAACGAATGAAAAGAACACTTCAAATGCAACGTTGTGCAGACGATGATTGGGGGGTCTTAGCTACTAAACTTGAAAAAGATGGTTAGTTATCTAGCTGGTTATCTATACTTTCCTTTCGTATTTTTGTTTTGTTTTTGTTTTGTTAAGGTTATTGTAACCCTTTGTTCTGGTAGATTATGTTTTAGCGGTAATTTTCTTGTATAAACAGAAAACGTTTTGGAGATCGAAGTCGAGGCCTGGGCAGATGCAGAGAAAGCCGAGTTCCTCAACGTTGTTCGAGTGTCTCGTAAGTTGTTGACACTGATGTTCAGCTTAATTACGATTTTTTTAAGCTGGGTAGAAAATGTGTATAAACACATCTTATAATTATTAATTTACCGCGGGTTCCATATTGTACAAGTGCTTATCAAAATATTATTTTCCCTTTGCGTCGAATATTTTCTTGTAACTGTTTCTTACGACAGGAAACAACAAAAACTCTACCCTTCAGTACGCCGAGAAGCTACAAGATTATTACTCCAGTAGGTATGTTATTTCTATATACCCACGTAATATGGCGCCATGTTTAACATAATTAATTTTTAATCTGTTAAAGGCATTGATCAACTCAAATTTTTATTTATAGCTTGCAGTATTCGAAGTGTGTTCATAACCCAAGTGCATCGCAAAAGTTGTTGGTTACAATGAATAGGTAATTCATTGGGAAAGAGCACTTTCTGATAAAACTCGCATAACAGTTTCCAATAACTTTTTTACGATTTAAGGCTTGATGCTTTGTTAAAGAGTTAGAGAATGGTACTGCTAGGTGGTAAATACTGATTAGTATGCGACCAGTGGTTATCACACCAGTGTGATAAGTGGTTATCACACTTGGCTTTTCCATTGAAAAGAATGTGATAACTATTTAATTTATCATACTGGCTTTATGCAGAATATACCCCATTTTTACATAACATAGCATAACATTTTGACACGCAACTATTTTCAACGAACTTAAGCCATGGTTAAAAAATCAGCACAAAATATGAAGTCCGTCTTTGTGTACCAAACTACCCCGTGCGCCGTGCTGTCTATATATAACAGTCATACTGGCTTTATGCAGAATATACCTCATTTTTACATAACATAGAAAGACTCGGACAAATTGCCTGAAATTTTGACAGGCAACTATTTTCAACGAACTGAAACTATTGTTAAAAAATCAGCACAAAATATGAAGTCCGTCTTTGTGTACCAAACTACCCTGCGCGCCGTGCTGTCTATATATAACAGTCATACTGGCTTTATGCAGAATATACCCCATTTTTACATAACATAGAAAGACTCGGACAAATTGGCTGAAATTTTGACACGCAACTATTTTCAACGAACTGAAACTATGGTTAAAAAATCAGCACAAAATATGAAGTCCGCCTTTGTGTACCAAACTACCCCATGCTGTCTATATATAACAGTCATACTGGCTTTATGCAGAATATACCCCATTTTTACATAACATAGAAAGATCGACTCGGACAAATTGCCTGAAATTTTGACACGCAACTATTTTCAACGAACTGAAACTATTGTTAAAAAATCAGCACAAAATATGAAGTCCGTCTTTGTGTACCAAACTACCCCTTGCGCCGTGCTGTCTATATATAACAGTCATACTGGCTTTATGCAGAATATACCCCATTTTTACATAACATAGAAAGACTTGGACAAATTGGCTGAAATTTTGACACGCAACTATTTTCAACGAACTGAAACTATTGTTAAAAAATCAGCACAAAATATGAAGTCCGTCTTTGTGTACCAAACTACCCCTTGCGCCGTGCTGTCTATATATAACAGTCATACTGGCTTTATGCAGAATATACCCTATTTTTACATAACATAGAAAGACTCGGACAAATTGGCTGAAATTTTGACACGCAACTATTTTCAACGAACTGAAACTATTGTTAAAAAATCAGCACAAAATATGAAGTCCGTCTTTGTGTACCAAACTACCCCATGCTGTCTATACATAACAGTCATACTGGCTTTATGCAGAATATACCCCATTTTTACATAACATAGAAAGACTCGGACAAATTGGCTGAAATTTTGACACGCAACTATTTTCAAAGAACTGAAACTATGGTTAAAAAATCAGCACAAAATATGAAGTCCGTCTTTGTGTACCAAACTACCCCGTGCTGTCTATATATAACAGTCATACTGGCTTTATGCAGAATATACCCCATTTTTACATAACATAGAAAGACTCGGACAAATTGGCTGAAATTTTGACACGCAACTATTTTCAACGAACTTAAACTATGGTTAAAAAATCAGCACAAAATATGAAGTCCGTCTTTGTGTACCAAACTACCCCTTGCGCCGTGCTGTCTATATATAACAGTCATACTGGCTTTATGCAGAATATACCCCATTTTTACATAACATAGAAAGACTCGAACAAATTCGCTGAAATTTTGACACGCAACTATTTTCAAAGAACTGAAACTATGGTTAAAAAATCAGCACAAAATATGAAGTCCGTCTTTGTGTACCAAACTACCCCGTGCTGTCTATATATAACAGTCATACTGGCTTTATGCAGAATATACCCCATTTTTACATAACATAGAAAGACTCGCACAAATTGGCTGAAATTTTGACACGCAACTATTTTGAACGAACTTAAACTATGGTTAAAAAATCAGCACAAAATATGAAGTCCGTCTTTGTGTACCAAACTACCCCGTGCTGTCTATATATAACAGTCATACTGGCTTTATGCAGAATATACCCCATTTTTACATAACATAGAAAGACTCGGACAAATTGCCTGAAATTTTGACACGCAACTATTTTCAACGAACTGAAACTATTGTTAAAAAATCAGCACAAAATACGAAGTCCGTCTTTGTGTACCAAACTACCCCTTGCGCCGTGCTGTCTATATATAACAGTCATACTGGCTTTATGCAGAATATACCCCATTTTTACATAACATAGAAAGACTTGGACAAATTGGCTGAAATTTTGACACGCAACTATTTTCAACGAACTGAAACTATTGTTAAAAAATCAGCACAAAATATGAAGTCCGTCTTTGTGTACCAAACTACCCCTTGCGCCGTGCTGTCTATATATAACAGTCATACTGGCTTTATGCAGAATATACCCCATTTTTACATAACATAGAAAGACTCGAACAAATTGGCTGAAATTTTGACACGCCACTATTTTCAAAGAACTGAAACTATGGTTAAAAAATCAGCACAAAATATGAAGTCCGTCTTTGTGTACCAAACTACCCCGTGCTGTCTATATATAACAGTCATATGGCTTTATGCAGAATATACCCCATTTTTACATAACATAGAAAGACTCGCACAAATTGGCTGAAATTTTGACACGCAACTATTTTCAACGAACTTAAACTATGGTTAAAAAATCAGCACAAAATATGAAGTCCGTCTTTGTGTACCAAACTACCCCTTGCGCCGTGCTGTCTATATATAACAGTCATACTGGCTTTATGCAGAATATACCCCATTTTTACATAACATAGAAAGATCGACTCGGAGAAATTGCCTGAAATTTTGACACGCAACTATTTTCAACGAACTGAAACTATTGTTAAAAAATCAGCACAAAATATGAAGTCCGTCTTTGTGTACCAAACTACCCCTTGCGCCGTGCTGTCTATATATAACAGTCATACTGGCTTTATGCAGAATATACCCCATTTTTACATAACATAGAAAGACTTGGACAAATTGGCTGAAATTTTGACACGCAACTATTTTCAACGAACTGAAACTATTGTTAAAAAATCAGCACAAAATATGAAGTCCGTCTTTGTGTACCAAACTACCCCATGCTCTCTATACATAACAGTCATACTGGCTTTATGCAGAATATACCCCATTTTTACATAACATAGAAAGACTCGGACAAATTGGCTGAAATTTTGACACGCAACTACTTTCAACTAACTTAAACTATGGTTAAAAAATCAGCACAAAATATGAAGTCCGTCTTTGTGTACCAAACTACCCCTTGCGCCGTGCTGTCTATATATAACAGTCATACTGGCTTTATGCAGAATATACCCCATTTTTACATAACATAGAAAGACTCGAACAAATTGGCTGAAATTTTGACACGCAACTATTTTCAAAGAACTGAAACTATGGTTAAAAAATCAGCACAAAATATGAAGTCCGTCTTTGTGTACCAAACTACCCCTTGCGCCGTGCTGTCTATATATAACAGTCATACTGGCTTTATGCAGAATATACCCCATTTTTACATAACATAGAAAGACTCGAACAAATTCGCTGAAATTTTGACACGCAACTATTTTCAAAGAACTGAAACTATGGTTAAAAAATCAGCACAAAATATGAAGTCCGTCTTTGTGTACCAAACTACCCCGTGCTGTCTATATATAACAGTCATACTGGCTTTATGCAGAATATACCCCATTTTTACATAACATAGAAAGACTCGCACAAATTGGCTGAAATTTTGACACGCAACTATTTTCAACGAACTTAAACTATGGTTAAAAAATCAGCACAAAATATGAAGTCCGTCTTTGTGTACCAAACTACCCCTTGCGCCGTGCTGTCTATATATAACAGTCATACTGGCTTTATGCAGAATATACCCCATTTTTACATAACATAGAAAGATCGACTCGGACAAATTGCCTGAAATTTTGACACGCAACTATTTTCAACGAACTGAAACTATTGTTAAAAAATCAGCACAAAATATGAAGTCCGTCTTTGTGTACCAAACTACCCCTTGCGCCGTGCTGTCTATATATAACAGTCATACTGGCTTTATGCAGAATATACCCCATTTTTACATAACATAGAAAGACTTGGACAAATTGGCTGAAATTTTGACACGCAACTATTTTCAACGAACTGAAACTATTGTTAAAAAATCAGCACAAAATATGAAGTCCGTCTTTGTGTACCAAACTACCCCTTGCGCCGTGCTGTCTATATATAACAGTCATACTGGCTTTATGCAGAATATACCCTATTTTTACATAACATAGAAAACTCGGACAAATTGGCTGAAATTTTGACACGCAACTATTTTCAACGAACTGAAACTATGGTTAAAAAATCAGCACAAAATATGAAGTCCGTCTTTGTGTACCAAACTACCCCGTGCGCCGTGCTGTCTATATATAACAGTCATACTGGCTTTATGCAGAATATACCCCATTTTTACATAACATGGAAAGACTTGGACAAATTGGCTGAAATTTTGACACGCAACTATTTTCAACGAACTGAAACTATGGTTAAAAAATCAGCACAAAATATGAAGTCCGTCGTTGTGTACCAAACTACCCCGTGCTGTCTATATATAACAGTCATACTGGCTTTATGCAGAATATACCCCATTTTTACATAACATAGAAAGACTCGGACAAATTGGCTGAAATTTTGACACGCAACTACTTTCAACGAACTTAAACTATGGTTAAAAAATAAGCACAAAATATGAAGTCCGTCTTTGTGTACCAAACTACCCCTTGCGCCGTGCTGTCTATATATAACAGTCATACTGGCTTTATGCAGAATATACCCCATTTTTACATAACATAGAAAGACTCGGACAAATTGGCTGAAATTTTGACAGGCAACTATTTTCAACGAACTGAAACTATTGTTAAAAAATCAGCACAAAATATGAAGTCCGTCTTTGTGTACCAAACTACCCTGCCCGCCGTGCTGTCTATATATAACAGTCATACTGGCTTTATGCAGAATATACCCCATTTTTACATAACATAGAAAGACTCGAACAAATTGGCTGAAATTTTGACACGCAACTATTTTCAAAGAACTGAAACTATGGTTAAAAAATCAGCACAAAATATGAAGTCCGTCTTTGTGTACCAAACTACCCCTTGCGCCGTGCTGTCTATATATAACAGTCATACTGGCTTTATGCAGAATATACCCCATTTTTACATAACATAGAAAGACTGGGACAAATTGCCTGAAATTTTGACAGGCAACTATTTTCAACGAACTGAAACTATTGTTAAAAAATCAGCACAAAATATGAAGTCCGTCTTTGTGTACCAAACTACCCTGCGCGCCGTGCTGTCTATATATAACAGTCATACTGGCTTTATAAATTGGCTGAAATTTTGACACGCAACTATTTTCAACGAACTGAAACTATGGTTAAAAAATCAGCACAAAATATGAAGTCCGTCTTTGTGTACCAAACTACCCCTTGCGCCGTGCTGTCTATATATAACAGTCATACTGGCTTTATGCAGAATATACCCCATTTTTACATAACATAGAAAGACTCGGACAAATTGGCTGAAATTTTGACACGCAACTATTTTCAACGAACTGAAACTATGGTTAAAAAATCAGCACAAAATATGAAGTCCGTCTTTGTGTACCAAACTACCCCTTGCGCCGTGCTGTCTATATATAACAGTCATACTGGCTTTATGCAGAATATACCCCATTTTTACATAACATAGAAAGACTCGAACAAATTGGCTGAAATTTTGACACGCAACTATTTTCAACGAACTGAAACTATGGTTAAAAAATCAGCACAAAATATGAAGTCCGTCTTTGTGTACCAAACTACCCCATGCTGTCTGTATATAACAGTCATACTGGCTTTATGCAGAATATACCCCATTTTTACATAACATAGAAAGACTCGAACAAATTGGCTGAAATTTTGACACGCAACTATTTTCAAAGAACTGAAACTATGGTTAAAAAATCAGCACAAAATATGAAGTCCGTCTTTGTGTACCAAACTACCCCTTGCGCCGTGCTGTCTATATATAACAGTCATACTGGCTTTATGCAGAATATACCCCATTTTTACATAACATAGAAAGACTCGGACAAATTGGCTGAAATTTTGACACGCAACTATTTTCAACGAACTTAAACTATGGTTAAAAAATCAGCACAAAATATGAAGTCCGTCTTTGTGTACCAAACTACCCCTTGCGCCGTGCTGTCTATATATAACAGTCATACTGGCTTTATGCAGAATATACCCCATTTTTACATAACATAGAAAGACTCGGACAAATTGGCTGAAATTTTGACACGCAACTATTTTCAACGAACTGAAACTATGGTTAAAAAATCAGCACAAAATATGAAGTCCGTCTTTGTGTACCAAACTACCCCTTCGCCGTGCTGTCTATATATAACAGTCATACTGGCTTTATGCAGAATATACCCCATTTTTACATAACATAGAAAGACTCGGACAAATTGGCTGAAATTTTGACACGCAACTATTTTCAACGAACTGAAACTATGGTTAAAAAATCAGCACAAAATATGAAGTCCGTCTTTGTGTACCAAACTACCCCTTGCGCGCCGTGCTGTCTATATATAACAGTCATACTGGCTTTATGCAGAATATACCCCATTTTTACATAACATAGAAAGACTCGGACAAATTGGCTGAAATTTTGACACGCAACTATTTTCAACGAACTGAAACTATGGTTAAAAAATCAGCACAAAATATGAAGTCCGTCTTTGTGTACCAAACTACCCTGCTGTCTATATATAACAGTCATACTGGCTTTATGCAGAATATACCCCATTTTTACATAACATAGAAAGACTTGGACAAATTGGCTGAAATTTTGACACGCAACTATTTTCAAAGAACTGAAACTATGGTTAAAAAATCAGCACAAAATATGAAGTCCGTCTTTGTGTACCAAACTACCCCTTGCGCCGTGCTGTCTATATATAACAGTCATACTGGCTTTATGCAGAATATACCCCATTTTTACATAACATAGAAAGACTCGAACAAATTGGCTGAAATTTTGACACGCAACTATTTTCAAAGAACTGAAACTATGGTTAAAAAATCAGCACAAAATATGAAGTCCGTCTTTGTGTACCAAACTACCCCGTGCTGTCTATATATAACAGTCATACTGGCTTTATGCAGAATATACCCCATTTTTACATAACATAGAAAGACTCGGACAAATTGGCTGAAATTTTGACACGCAACTATTTTCAACGAACTGAAACTATGGTTAAAAAATCAGCACAAAATATGAAGTCCGTCTTTGTGTACCAAACTACCCCTTGCGCCGTGCTGTCTATATATAACAGTCATACTGGCTTTATGCAGAATATACCCCATTTTTACATAACATAGAAAGACTCGGACAAATTGGCTGAAATTTTGACACGCAACTATTTTCAACGAACTGAAACTATTGTTAAAAAATCAGCACAAAATATGAAGTCCGTCTTTGTGTACCAAACTACCCCTTGCGCCGTGCTGTCTATATATAACAGTCATACTGGCTTTATGCAGAATATACCCCATTTTTACATAACATAGAAAGACTCGAACAAATTGGCTGAAATTTTGACACGCAACTATTTTCAAAGAACTGAAACTATGGTTAAAAAATCAGCACAAAATATGAAGTCCGTCTTTGTGTACCAAACTACCCCCGTGCTGTCTATATATAACAGTCATACTGGCTTTATGCAGAATATACCCCATTTTTACATAACATAGAAAGACTCGGACAAATTGGCTGAAATTTTGACACGCAACTATTTTCAACGAACTTAAACTATGGTTAAAAAATCAGCACAAAATATGAAGTCCGTCTTTGTGTACCAAACTACCCCTTGCGCCGTGCTGTCTATATATAACAGTCATACTGGCTTTATGCAGAATATACCCCATTTTTACATAACATAGAAAGACTCGGACAAATTGGCTGAAATTTTGACACGCAACTATTTTCAACGAACTGAAACTATGGTTAAAAAATCAGCACAAAATATGAAGTCCGTCTTTGTGTACCAAACTACCCCTTGCGCCGTGCTGTCTATATATAACAGTCATACTGGCTTTATGCAGAATATACCCCATTTTTACATAACATAGAAAGACTCGGAACAAATTGGCTGAAATTTTGACACGCAACTATTTTCAAAGAACTGAAACTATGGTTAAAAAATCAGCACAAAATATGAAGTCCGTCTTTGTGTACCAAACTACCCCTTGCGCCGTGCTGTCTATATATAACAGTCATACTGGCTTTATGCAGAATATACCCCATTTTTACATAACATAGAAAGACTCGAACAAATTGGCTGAAATTTTGACACGCAACTATTTTCAACGAACTGAAACTATGGTTAAAAAATCAGCACAAAATATGAAGTCCGTCTTTGTGTACCAAACTACCCCTTGCGCCGTGCTGTCTATATATAACAGTCATACTGGCTTTATGCAGAATATACCCCATTTTTACATAACATAGAAAGACTCGGACAAATTGGCTGAAATTTTGACACGCAACTATTTTCAACGAACTGAAACTATGGTTAAAAAATCAGCACAAAATATGAAGTCCGTCTTTGTGTACCAAACTACCCCTTGCGCCGTGCTGTCTATATATAACAGTCATACTGGCTTTATGCAGAATATACCCCATTTTTACATAACATAGAAAGACTCGGACAAATTGGCTGAAATTTTGACACGCAACTATTTTCAACGAACTGAAACTATGGTTAAAAAATCAGCACAAAATATGAAGTCCGTCTTTGTGTACCAAACTACCCCTTGCGCCGTGCTGTCTATATATAACAGTCATACTGGCTTTATGCAGAATATACCCCATTTTTACATAACATAGAAAGACTCGGACAAATTGGCTGAAATTTTGACACGCAACTATTTTCAACGAACTTAAACTATGGTTAAAAAATCAGCACAAAATATGAAGTCCGTCTTTGTGTACCAAACTACCCTTGCGCCGTGCTGTCTATATATAACAGTCATACTGGCTTTATGCAGAATATACCCCATTTTTACATAACATAGAAAGACTCGGACAAATTGGCTGAAATTTTGACACGCAACTATTTTCAAAGAACTGAAACTATGGTTAAAAAATCAGCACAAAATATGAAGTCCGTCTTTGTGTACCAAACTACCCCTTGCGCCGTGCTGTCTATATATAACAGTCATACTGGCTTTATGCAGAATATACCCCATTTTTACATAACATAGAAAGACTCGGACAAATTGGCTGAAATTTTGACACGCAACTATTTTCAACGAACTGAAACTATGGTTAAAAAATCAGCACAAAATATGAAGTCCGTCTTTGTGTACCAAACTACCCCTGTGCTGTCTATATATAACAGTCATACTGGCTTTATGCAGAATATACCCCATTTTTACATAACATAGAAAGACTCGGACAAATTGGCTGAAATTTTGACACGCAACTATTTTCAACGAACTTAAACTATGGTTAAAAAATCAGCACAAAATATGAAGTCCGTCTTTGTGTACCAAACTACCCCTTGCGCCGTGCTGTCTATATATAACAGTCATACTGGCTTTATGCAGAATATACCCCATTTTTACATAACATAGAAAGACTCGGACAAATTGGCTGAAATTTTGACACGCAACTATTTTCAACGAACTGAAACTATGGTTAAAAAATCAGCACAAAATATGAAGTCCGTCTTTGTGTACCAAACTACCCCTTGCGCCGTGCTGTCTATATATAACAGTCATACTGGCTTTATGCAGAATATACCCCATTTTTACATAACATAGAAAGACTCGGACAAATTGGCTGAAATTTTGACACGCAACTATTTTCAACGAACTGAAACTATGGTTAAAAAATCAGCACAAAATATGAAGTCCGTCTTTGTGTACCAAACTACCCCTTGCGCCGTGCTGTCTATATATAACAGTCATACTGGCTTTATGCAGAATATACCCCATTTTTACATAACATAGAAAGACTCGGACAAATTGGCTGAAATTTTGACACGCAACTATTTTCAACGAACTGAAACTATGGTTAAAAAATCAGCACAAAATATGAAGTCCGTCTTTGTGTACCAAACTACCCTGCCCGCCGTGCTGTCTATATATAACAGTCATACTGGCTTTATGCAGAATATACCCCATTTTTACATAACATAGAAAGACTCGAACAAATTGGCTGAAATTTTGACACGCAACTATTTTCAAAGAACTGAAACTATGGTTAAAAAATCAGCACAAAATATGAAGTCCGTCTTTGTGTACCAAACTACCCCTTGCGCCGTGCTGTCTATATATAACAGTCATACTGGCTTTATGCAGAATATACCCCATTTTTACATAACATAGAAAGACTCGGACAAATTGGCTGAAATTTTGACACGCAACTATTTTCAACGAACTTAAACTATGGTTAAAAAATCAGCACAAAATATGAAGTCCGTCTTTGTGTACCAAACTACCCCTTGCGCCGTGCTGTCTATATATAACAGTCATACTGGCTTTATGCAGAATATACCCCATTTTTACATAACATAGAAAGACTTGGACAAATTGGCTGAAATTTTGACACGCAACTATTTTCAACGAACTGAAACTATGGTTAAAAAATCAGCACAAAATATGAAGTCCGTCTTTGTGTACCAAACTACCCCTTGCGCCGTGCTGTCTATATATAACAGTCATACTGGCTTTATGCAGAATATACCCCATTTTTACATAACATAGAAAGACTCGGACAAATTGGCTGAAATTTTGACAGGCAACTATTTTCAACGAACTGAAACTATTGTTAAAAAATCAGCACAAAATATGAAGTCCGTCTTTGTGTACCAAACTACCCTGCGCGCCGTGCTGTCTATATATAACAGTCATACTGGCTTTATGCAGAATATACCCCATTTTTACATAACATAGAAAGACTCGGACAAATTGGCTGAAATTTTGACACGCAACTATTTTCAAAGAACTGAAACTATGGTTAAAAAATCAGCACAAAATATGAAGTCCGTCTTTGTGTACCAAACTACCCCGTGCTGTCTATATATAACAGTCATACTGGCTTTATGCAGAATATACCCCATTTTTACATAACATAGAAAGACTCGGACAAATTGGCTGAAATTTTGACACGCAACTATTTTCAACGAACTTAAACTATGGTTAAAAAATCAGCACAAAATATGAAGTCCGTCTTTGTGTACCAAACTACCCCTTGCGCCGTGCTGTCTATATATAACAGTCATACTGGCTTTATGCAGAATATACCCCATTTTTACATAACATAGAAAGACTCGGACAAATTGGCTGAAATTTTGACACGCAACTATTTTCAACGAACTGAAACTATGGTTAAAAAATCAGCACAAAATATGAAGTCCGTCTTTGTGTACCAAACTACCCCGCCGTGCTGTCTATATATAACAGTCATACTGGCTTTATGCAGAATATACCCCATTTTTACATAACATAGAAAGACTCGGACAAATTGGCTGAAATTTTGACACGCAACTATTTTCAACGAACTTAAACTATGGTTAAAAAATCAGCACAAAATATGAAGTCCGTCTTTGTGTACCAAACTACCCCTTGCGCCGTGCTGTCTATATATAACAGTCATACTGGCTTTATGCAGAATATACCCCATTTTTACATAACATAGAAAGACTCGGACAAATTGGCTGAAATTTTGACACGCAACTATTTTCAACGAACTGAAACTATGGTTAAAAAATCAGCACAAAATATGAAGTCCGTCTTTGTGTACCAAACTACCCCTTGCGCCGTGCTGTCTATATATAACAGTCATACTGGCTTTATGCAGAATATACCCCATTTTTACATAACATAGAAAGACTCGGACAAATTGGCTGAAATTTTGACACGCAACTATTTTCAACGAACTGAAACTATGGTTAAAAAATCAGCACAAAATATGAAGTCCGTCTTTGTGTACCAAACTACCCCTTGCGCCGTGCTGTCTATATATAACAGTCATACTGGCTTTATGCAGAATATACCCCATTTTTACATAACATAGAAAGACTCGGACAAATTGGCTGAAATTTTGACACGCAACTATTTTCAACGAACTGAAACTATGGTTAAAAAATCAGCACAAAATATGAAGTCCGTCTTTGTGTACCAAACTACCCCTTGCGCCGTGCTGTCTATATATAACAGTCATACTGGCTTTATGCAGAATATACCCCATTTTTACATAACATAGAAAGACTCGGACAAATTGGCTGAAATTTTGACACGCAACTATTTTCAACGAACTGAAACTATGGTTAAAAAATCAGCACAAAATATGAAGTCCGTCTTTGTGTACCAAACTACCCTTGCGCCGTGCTGTCTATATATAACAGTCATACTGGCTTTATGCAGAATATACCCCATTTTTACATAACATAGAAAGACTCGGACAAATTGGCTGAAATTTTGACACGCAACTATTTTCAACGAACTTAAACTATGGTTAAAAAATCAGCACAAAATATGAAGTCCGTCTTTGTGTACCAAACTACCCCTTGCGCCGTGCTGTCTATATATAACAGTCATACTGGCTTTATGCAGAATATACCCCATTTTTACATAACATAGAAAGACTCGGACAAATTGGCTGAAATTTTGACACGCAACTATTTTCAACGAACTGAAACTATGGTTAAAAAATCAGCACAAAATATGAAGTCCGTCTTTGTGTACCAAACTACCCCTTGCGCCGTGCTGTCTATATATAACAGTCATACTGGCTTTATGCAGAATATACCCCATTTTTACATAACATAGAAAGACTCGGACAAATTGGCTGAAATTTTGACACGCAACTATTTTCAAAGAACTGAAACTATGGTTAAAAAATCAGCACAAAATATGAAGTCCGTCTTTGTGTACCAAACTACCCCGCCGTGCTGTCTATATATAACAGTCATACTGGCTTTATGCAGAATATACCCCATTTTTACATAACATAGAAAGACTCGGACAAATTGGCTGAAATTTTGACACGCAACTATTTTCAACGAACTGAAACTATGGTTAAAAAATCAGCACAAAATATGAAGTCCGTCTTTGTGTACCAAACTACCCCGCGCCGTGCTGTCTATATATAACAGTCATACTGGCTTTATGCAGAATATACCCCATTTTTACATAACATAGAAAGACTCGGACAAATTGGCTGAAATTTTGACACGCAACTATTTTCAACGAACTGAAACTATGGTTAAAAAAATCAGCACAAAATATGAAGTCCGTCTTTGTGTACCAAACTACCCCTTGCGCCGTGCTGTCTATATATAACAGTCATACTGGCTTTATGCAGAATATACCCCATTTTTACATAACATAGAAAGACTCGGACAAATTGGCTGAAATTTTGACACGCAACTATTTTCAACGAACTGAAACTATGGTTAAAAAATCAGCACAAAATATGAAGTCCGTCTTTGTGTACCAAACTACCCCTGCGCGCCGTGCTGTCTATATATAACAGTCATACTGGCTTTATGCAGAATATACCCCATTTTTACATAACATAGAAAGACTCGAACAAATTGGCTGAAATTTTGACACGCAACTATTTTCAAAGAACTGAAACTATGGTTAAAAAATCAGCACAAAATATGAAGTCCGTCTTTGTGTACCAAACTACCCCTTGCGCCGTGCTGTCTATATATAACAGTCATACTGGCTTTATGCAGAATATACCCCATTTTTACATAACATAGAAAGACTCGGACAAATTGGCTGAAATTTTGACACGCAACTATTTTCAACGAACTGAAACTATGGTTAAAAAATCAGCACAAAATATGAAGTCCGTCTTTGTGTACCAAACTACCCCTTGCGCCGTGCTGTCTATATATAACAGTCATACTGGCTTTATGCAGAATATACCCCATTTTTACATAACATAGAAAGACTCGAACAAATTGGCTGAAATTTTGACACGCAACTATTTTCAAAGAACTGAAACTATGGTTAAAAAATCAGCACAAAATATGAAGTCCGTCTTTGTGTACCAAACTACCCCTTGCGCCGTGCTGTCTATATATAACAGTCATACTGGCTTTATGCAGAATATACCCCATTTTTACATAACATAGAAAGACTCGGACAAATTGGCTGAAATTTTGACACGCAACTATTTTCAACGAACTGAAACTATGGTTAAAAAATCAGCACAAAATATGAAGTCCGTCTTTGTGTACCAAACTACCCCTTGCGCCGTGCTGTCTATATATAACAGTCATACTGGCTTTATGCAGAATATACCCCATTTTTACATAACATAGAAAGACTCGGACAAATTGGCTGAAATTTTGACACGCAACTATTTTCAACGAACTGAAACTATGGTTAAAAAATCAGCACAAAATATGAAGTCCGTCTTTGTGTACCAAACTACCCCGCCGTGCTGTCTATATATAACAGTCATACTGGCTTTATGCAGAATATACCCCATTTTTACATAACATAGAAAGACTCGGACAAATTGGCTGAAATTTTGACACGCAACTATTTTCAACGAACTGAAACTATGGTTAAAAAAATCAGCACAAAATATGAAGTCCGTCTTTGTGTACCAAACTACCCCTTGCGCCGTGCTGTCTATATATAACAGTCATACTGGCTTTATGCAGAATATACCCCATTTTTACATAACATAGAAAGACTCGAACAAATTGGCTGAAATTTTGACACGCAACTATTTTCAAAGAACTGAAACTATGGTTAAAAAATCAGCACAAAATATGAAGTCCGTCTTTGTGTACCAAACTACCCCCGTGCTGTCTATATATAACAGTCATACTGGCTTTATGCAGAATATACCCCATTTTTACATAACATAGAAAGACTCGGACAAATTGGCTGAAATTTTGACACGCAACTATTTTCAACGAACTTAAACTATGGTTAAAAAATCAGCACAAAATATGAAGTCCGTCTTTGTGTACCAAACTACCCCTTGCGCCGTGCTGTCTATATATAACAGTCATACTGGCTTTATGCAGAATATACCCCATTTTTACATAACATAGAAAGACTCGGACAAATTGGCTGAAATTTTGACACGCAACTATTTTCAACGAACTGAAACTATTGTTAAAAAATCAGCACAAAATATGAAGTCCGTCTTTGTGTACCAAACTACCCCTTGCGCCGTGCTGTCTATATATAACAGTCATACTGGCTTTATGCAGAATATACCCCATTTTTACATAACATAGAAAGACTCGGACAAATTGGCTGAAATTTTGACACGCAACTATTTTCAAAGAACTGAAACTATGGTTAAAAAATCAGCACAAAATATGAAGTCCGTCTTTGTGTACCAAACTACCCCTTGCGCCGTGCTGTCTATATATAACAGTCATACTGGCTTTATGCAGAATATACCCCATTTTTACATAACATAGAAAGACTCGAACAAATTGGCTGAAATTTTGACACGCAACTATTTTCAACGAACTGAAACTATGGTTAAAAAATCAGCACAAAATATGAAGTCCGTCTTTGTGTACCAAACTACCCCGCGCCGTGCTGTCTATATATAACAGTCATACTGGCTTTATGCAGAATATACCCCATTTTTACATAACATAGAAAGACTCGGACAAATTGGCTGAAATTTTGACACGCAACTATTTTCAAAACTGAAACTATGGTTAAAAATCAGCACAAAATATGAAGTCCGTCTTTGTGTACCAACTACCCCGTGCTGTCTATATATAACAGTCATACTGGCTTTATGCAGAATATACCCCATTTTTACATAACATAGAGAAAGACTCGGACAAATTGGCTGAAATTTTGACACGCAACTATTTTCAACGAACTTAAACTATGGTTAAAAAATCAGCACAAAATATGAAGTCCGTCTTTGTGTACCAAACTACCCCTTGCGCCGTGCTGTCTATATATAACAGTCATACTGGCTTTATGCAGAATATACCCCATTTTTACATAACATAGAAACGACTCGGACAAATTGGCTGAAATTTTGACACGCAACTATTTTCAACGAACTGAAACTATTGCTAAAAATCAGCACAAAATATGAAGTCCGTCTTTGTGTACCAAACTACCCCTTGCGCCGTGCTGTCTATATATAACAGTCATACTGGCTTTATGCAGAATATACCCCATTTTTACATAACATAGAAAGACTCGGACAAATTGGCTGAAATTTTGACACGCAACTATTTTCAACGAACTGAAACTATTGTTAAAAAATCAGCACAAAATATGAAGTCCGTCTTTGTGTACCAAACTACCACGCCGTGCTGTCTATATATAACAGTCATACTGGCTTTATGCAGAATATACCCCATTTTTACATAACATAGAAAGACTCGAACAAATTGGCTGAAATTTTGACACGCAACTATTTTCAACGAACTGAAACTATGGTTAAAAAATCAGCACAAAATATGAAGTCCGTCTTTGTGTACCAAACTACCCCGTGCTGTCTATATATAACAGTCATACTGGCTTTATGCAGAATATACCCCATTTTTACATAACATAGAAAGACTCGGACAAATTGGCTGAAATTTTGACACGCAACTATTTTCAACGAACTTAAACTATGGTTAAAAAATCAGCACAAAATATGAAGTCCGTCTTTGTGTACCAAACTACCCCTTGCGCCGTGCTGTCTATATATAACAGTCATACTGGCTTTATGCAGAATATACCCCATTTTTACATAACATAGAAAGACTCGGACAAATTGGCTGAAATTTTGACACGCAACTATTTTCAACGAACTGAAACTATGGTTAAAAAATCAGCACAAAATATGAAGTCCGTCTTTGTGTACCAAACTACCCCTTGCGCCGTGCTGTCTATATATAACAGTCATACTGGCTTTATGCAGAATATACCCCATTTTTACATAACATAGAAAGACTCGGACAAATTGGCTGAAATTTTGACACGCAACTATTTTCAACGAACTTAAACTATGGTTAAAAAATCAGCACAAAATATGAAGTCCGTCTTTGTGTACCAAACTACCCTTGCGCCGTGCTGTCTATATATAACAGTCATACTGGCTTTATGCAGAATATACCCCATTTTTACATAACATAGAAAGACTCGAACAAATTGGCTGAAATTTTGACACGCAACTATTTTCAAAGAACTGAAACTATGGTTAAAAAATCAGCACAAAATATGAAGTCCGTCTTTGTGTACCAAACTACCCCGTGCTGTCTATATATAACAGTCATACTGGCTTTATGCAGAATATACCCCATTTTTACATAACATAGAAAGACTCGGACAAATTGGCTGAAATTTTGACACGCAACTATTTTCAACGAACTGAAACTATGGTTAAAAAATCAGCACAAAATATGAAGTCCGTCTTTGTGTACCAAACTACCCCTTGCGCCGTGCTGTCTATATATAACAGTCATACTGGCTTTATGCAGAATATACCCCATTTTTACATAACATAGAAAGACTCGGACAAATTGGCTGAAATTTTGACACGCAACTATTTTCAACGAACTGAAACTATTGTTAAAAAATCAGCACAAAATATGAAGTCCGTCTTTGTGTACCAAACTACCCTTGCGCCGTGCTGTCTATATATAACAGTCATACTGGCTTTATGCAGAATATACCCCATTTTTACATAACATAGAAAGACTCGAACAAATTGGCTGAAATTTTGACACGCAACTATTTTCAAAGAACTGAAACTATGGTTAAAAAATCAGCACAAAATATGAAGTCCGTCTTTGTGTACCAAACTACCCCGTGCTGTCTATATATAACAGTCATACTGGCTTTATGCAGAATATACCCCATTTTTACATAACATAGAAAGACTCGGACAAATTGGCTGAAATTTTGACACGCAACTATTTTCAACGAACTTAAACTATGGTTAAAAAATCAGCACAAAATATGAAGTCCGTCTTTGTGTACCAAACTACCCCTTGCGCCGTGCTGTCTATATATAACAGTCATACTGGCTTTATGCAGAATATACCCCATTTTTACATAACATAGAAAGAACTCGGACAAATTGGCTGAAATTTTGACACGCAACTATTTTCAACGAACTGAAACTATTGTTAAAAAATCAGCACAAAATATGAAGTCCGTCTTTGTGTACCAAACTACCCCTTGCGCGCCGTGCTGTCTATATATAACAGTCATACTGGCTTTATGCAGAATATACCCCATTTTTACATAACATAGAAAGACTCGGACAAATTGGCTGAAATTTTGACACGCAACTATTTTCAACGAACTGAAACTATGGTTAAAAAATCAGCACAAAATATGAAGTCCGTCTTTGTGTACCAAACTACCCCTTGCGCCGTGCTGTCTATATATAACAGTCATACTGGCTTTATGCAGAATATACCCCATTTTTACATAACATAGAAAGACTCGGACAAATTGGCTGAAATTTTGACACGCAACTATTTTCAACGAACTGAAACTATGGTTAAAAAATCAGCACAAAATATGAAGTCCGTCTTTGTGTACCAAACTACCCCTTGCGCCGTGCTGTCTATATATAACAGTCATACTGGCTTTATGCAGAATATACCCCATTTTTACATAACATAGAAAGACTCGGACAAATTGGCTGAAATTTTGACACGCAACTATTTTCAAAGAACTGAAACTATGGTTAAAAAATCAGCACAAAATATGAAGTCCGTCTTTGTGTACCAAACTACCCCTTGCGCCGTGCTGTCTATATATAACAGTCATACTGGCTTTATGCAGAATATACCCCATTTTTACATAACATAGAAAGACTCGGACAAATTGGCTGAAATTTTGACACGCAACTATTTTCAACGAACTGAAACTATGGTTAAAAAATCAGCACAAAATATGAAGTCCGTCTTTGTGTACCAAACTACCCCTTGCGCCGTGCTGTCTATATATAACAGTCATACTGGCTTTATGCAGAATATACCCCATTTTTACATAACATAGAAAGACTCGGACAAATTGGCTGAAATTTTGACACGCAACTATTTTCAAACGAACTGAAACTATGGTTAAAAAATCAGCACAAAATATGAAGTCCGTCTTTGTGTACCAAACTACCCCTTGCGCCGTGCTGTCTATATATAACAGTCATACTGGCTTTATGCAGAATATACCCCATTTTTACATAACATAGAAAGACTCGGACAAATTGGCTGAAATTTTGACACGCAACTATTTTCAACGAACTGAAACTATGGTTAAAAAATCAGCACAAAATATGAAGTCCGTCTTTGTGTACCAAACTACCCCTTGCGCCGTGCTGTCTATATATAACAGTCATACTGGCTTTATGCAGAATATACCCCATTTTTACATAACATAGAAAGACTCGAACAAATTGGCTGAAATTTTGACACGCAACTATTTTCAAAGAACTGAAACTATGGTTAAAAAATCAGCACAAAATATGAAGTCCGTCTTTGTGTACCAAACTACCCCTTGCGCCGTGCTGTCTATATATAACAGTCATACTGGCTTTATGCAGAATATACCCCATTTTTACATAACATAGAAAGACTCGGACAAATTGGCTGAAATTTTGACACGCAACTATTTTCAACGAACTTAAACTATGGTTAAAAAATCAGCACAAAATATGAAGTCCGTCTTTGTGTACCAAACTACCCCTTGCGCCGTGCTGTCTATATATAACAGTCATACTGGCTTTATGCAGAATATACCCCATTTTTACATAACATAGAAAGACTCGAACAAATTGGCTGAAATTTTGACACGCAACTATTTTCAACGAACTGAAACTATGGTTAAAAAATCAGCACAAAATATGAAGTCCGTCTTTGTGTACCAAACTACCCCTTGCGCCGTGCTGTCTATATATAACAGTCATACTGGCTTTATGCAGAATATACCCCATTTTTACATAACATAGAAAGACTCGGACAAATTGGCTGAAATTTTGACACGCAACTATTTTCAACGAACTGAAACTATGGTTAAAAAATCAGCACAAAATATGAAGTCCGTCTTTGTGTACCAAACTACCCCTTGCGCCGTGCTGTCTATATATAACAGTCATACTGGCTTTATGCAGAATATACCCCATTTTTACATAACATAGAAAGACTCGAACAAATTGGCTGAAATTTTGACACGCAACTATTTTCAAAGAACTGAAACTATGGTTAAAAAATCAGCACAAAATATGAAGTCCGTCTTTGTGTACCAAACTACCCCCGTGCTGTCTATATATAACAGTCATACTGGCTTTATGCAGAATATACCCCATTTTTACATAACATAGAAAGACTCGGACAAATTGGCTGAAATTTTGACACGCAACTATTTTCAACGAACTTAAACTATGGTTAAAAAATCAGCACAAAATATGAAGTCCGTCTTTGTGTACCAAACTACCCCTTGCGCCGTGCTGTCTATATATAACAGTCATACTGGCTTTATGCAGAATATACCCCATTTTTACATAACATAGAAAGACTCGGACAAATTGGCTGAAATTTTGACACGCAACTATTTTCAACGAACTGAAACTATGGTTAAAAAATCAGCACAAAATATGAAGTCCGTCTTTGTGTACCAAACTACCCTGCGCGCCGTGCTGTCTATATATAACAGTCATACTGGCTTTATGCAGAATATACCCCATTTTTACATAACATAGAAAGACTCGAACAAATTGGCTGAAATTTTGACACGCAACTATTTTCAACGAACTGAAACTATGGTTAAAAAATCAGCACAAAATATGAAGTCCGTCTTTGTGTACCAAACTCCCCCGTGCTGTCTATATATAACAGTCATACTGGCTTTATGCAGAATATACCCCATTTTTACATAACATAGAAAGACTCGGACAAATTGGCTGAAATTTTGACACGCAACTATTTTCAACGAACTTAAACTATGGTTAAAAAATCAGCACAAAATATGAAGTCCGTCTTTGTGTACCAAACTACCCCTTGCGCCGTGCTGTCTATATATAACAGTCATACTGGCTTTATGCAGAATATACCCCATTTTTACATAACATAGAAAGACTCGGACAAATTGGCTGAAATTTTGACACGCAACTATTTTCAACGAACTGAAACTATGGTTAAAAAATCAGCACAAAATATGAAGTCCGTCTTTGTGTACCAAACTACCCCTTGCGCCGTGCTGTCTATATATAACAGTCATACTGGCTTTATGCAGAATATACCCCATTTTTACATAACATAGAAAGACTCGGACAAATTGGCTGAAATTTTGACACGCAACTATTTTCAACGAACTGAAACTATGGTTAAAAAATCAGCACAAAATATGAAGTCCGTCTTTGTGTACCAAACTACCCCTTGCGCCGTGCTGTCTATATATAACAGTCATACTGGCTTTATGCAGAATATACCCCATTTTTACATAACATAGAAAGACTCGGACAAATTGGCTGAAATTTTGACACGCAACTATTTTCAACGAACTGAAACTATGGTTAAAAAATCAGCACAAAATATGAAGTCCGTCTTTGTGTACCAAACTACCCCTTGCGCCGTGCTGTCTATATATAACAGTCATACTGGCTTTATGCAGAATATACCCCATTTTTACATAACATAGAAAGACGACTCGGACAAATTGGCTGAAATTTTTGACACGCAACTATTTTCAACGAACTGAAACTATTGTTAAAAAATCAGCACAAAATATGAAGTCCGTCTTTGTGTACCAAACTACCCCTTGCGCCGTGCTGTCTATATATAACAGTCATACTGGCTTTATGCAGAATATACCCCATTTTTACATAACATAGAAAGACTCGGACAAATTGGCTGAAATTTTGACACGCAACTATTTTCAAAGAACTGAAACTATGGTTAAAAAATCAGCACAAAATATGAAGTCCGTCTTTGTGTACCAAACTACCCCGTGCTGTCTATATATAACAGTCATACTGGCTTTATGCAGAATATACCCCATTTTTACATAACATAGAAAGACTCGGACAAATTGGCTGAAATTTTGACACGCAACTATTTTCAACGAACTGAAACTATGGTTAAAAAATCAGCACAAAATATGAAGTCCGTCTTTGTGTACCAAACTACCCCTTGCGCCGTGCTGTCTATATATAACAGTCATACTGGCTTTATGCAGAATATACCCCATTTTTACATAACATAGAAAGACTCGGACAAATTGGCTGAAATTTTGACACGCAACTATTTTCAACGAACTGAAACTATGGTTAAAAAATCAGCACAAAATATGAAGTCCGTCTTTGTGTACCAAACTACCCCTTGCGCCGTGCTGTCTATATATAACAGTCATACTGGCTTTATGCAGAATATACCCCATTTTTACATAACATAGAAAGACTCGGACAAATTGGCTGAAATTTTGACACGCAACTATTTTCAACGAACTGAAACTATGGTTAAAAAATCAGCACAAAATATGAAGTCCGTCTTTGTGTACCAAACTACCCCTTGCGCCGTGCTGTCTATATATAACAGTCATACTGGCTTTATGCAGAATATACCCCATTTTTACATAACATAGAAAGACTCGGACAAATTGGCTGAAATTTTGACACGCAACTATTTTCAACGAACTGAAACTATGGTTAAAAAATCAGCACAAAATATGAAGTCCGTCTTTGTGTACCAAACTACCCTTGCGCCGTGCTGTCTATATATAACAGTCATACTGGCTTTATGCAGAATATACCCCATTTTTACATAACATAGAAAGACTCGGACAAATTGGCTGAAATTTTGACACGCAACTATTTTCAACGAACTGAAACTATGGTTAAAAAATCAGCACAAAATATGAAGTCCGTCTTTGTGTACCAAACTACCCCTTGCGCCGTGCTGTCTATATATAACAGTCATACTGGCTTTATGCAGAATATACCCCATTTTTACATAACATAGAAAGACTCGGACAAATTGGCTGAAATTTTGACACGCAACTATTTTCAACGAACTTAAACTATGGTTAAAAAATCAGCACAAAATATGAAGTCCGTCTTTGTGTACCAAACTACCCCTTGCGCCGTGCTGTCTATATATAACAGTCATACTGGCTTTATGCAGAATATACCCCATTTTTACATAACATAGAAAGACTCGGACAAATTGGCTGAAATTTTGACACGCAACTATTTTCAAACGAACTGAAACTATGGTTAAAAAATCAGCACAAAATATGAAGTCCGTCTTTGTGTACCAAACTACCCCTTGCGCCGTGCTGTCTATATATAACAGTCATACTGGCTTTATGCAGAATATACCCCATTTTTACATAACATAGAAAGACTCGGACAAATTGGCTGAAATTTTGACACGCAACTATTTTCAACGAACTTAAACTATGGTTAAAAAATCAGCACAAAATATGAAGTCCGTCTTTGTGTACCAAACTACCCCTTGCGCCGTGCTGTCTATATATAACAGTCATACTGGCTTTATGCAGAATATACCCCATTTTTACATAACATAGAAAGACTCGGACAAATTGGCTGAAATTTTGACACGCAACTATTTTCAACGAACTGAAACTATTGTTAAAAAATCAGCACAAAATATGAAGTCCGTCTTTGTGTACCAAACTACCCTTGCGCCGTGCTGTCTATATATAACAGTCATACTGGCTTTATGCAGAATATACCCCATTTTTACATAACATAGAAAGACTCGGACAAATTGGCTGAAATTTTGACACGCAACTATTTTCAACGAACTGAAACTATGGTTAAAAAATCAGCACAAAATATGAAGTCCGTCTTTGTGTACCAAACTACCCCTTGCGCCGTGCTGTCTATATATAACAGTCATACTGGCTTTATGCAGAATATACCCCATTTTTACATAACATAGAAAGACTCGGACAAATTGGCTGAAATTTTGACACGCAACTATTTTCAACGAACTTAAACTATGGTTAAAAAATCAGCACAAAATATGAAGTCCGTCTTTGTGTACCAAACTACCCCTTGCGCCGTGCTGTCTATATATAACAGTCATACTGGCTTTATGCAGAATATACCCCATTTTTACATAACATAGAAAGACTCGGACAAATTGGCTGAAATTTTGACACGCAACTATTTTCAACGAACTGAAACTATGGTTAAAAAATCAGCACAAAATATGAAGTCCGTCTTTGTGTACCAAACTACCCCCGCGCCGTGCTGTCTATATATAACAGTCATACTGGCTTTATGCAGAATATACCCCATTTTTACATAACATAGAAAGACTCGGACAAATTGGCTGAAATTTTGACACGCAACTATTTTCAACGAACTTAAACTATGGTTAAAAAATCAGCACAAAATATGAAGTCCGTCTTTGTGTACCAAACTACCCCTTGCGCCGTGCTGTCTATATATAACAGTCATACTGGCTTTATGCAGAATATACCCCATTTTTACATAACATAGAAAGACTCGGACAAATTGGCTGAAATTTTGACACGCAACTATTTTCAACGAACTGAAACTATGGTTAAAAAATCAGCACAAAATATGAAGTCCGTCTTTGTGTACCAAACTACCCCTTGCGCCGTGCTGTCTATATATAACAGTCATACTGGCTTTATGCAGAATATACCCCATTTTTACATAACATAGAAAGACTCGGACAAATTGGCTGAAATTTTGACACGCAACTATTTTCAACGAACTGAAACTATGGTTAAAAAATCAGCACAAAATATGAAGTCCGTCTTTGTGTACCAAACTACCCCTTGCGCCGTGCTGTCTATATATAACAGTCATACTGGCTTTATGCAGAATATACCCCATTTTTACATAACATAGAAAGACTCGGACAAATTGGCTGAAATTTTGACACGCAACTATTTTCAAAGAACTGAAACTATGGTTAAAAAATCAGCACAAAATATGAAGTCCGTCTTTGTGTACCAAACTACCCCTTGCGCCGTGCTGTCTATATATAACAGTCATACTGGCTTTATGCAGAATATACCCCATTTTTACATAACATAGAAAGACTCGAACAAATTGGCTGAAATTTTGACACGCAACTATTTTCAAAGAACTGAAACTATGGTTAAAAAATCAGCACAAAATATGAAGTCCGTCTTTGTGTACCAAACTACCCCCGTGCTGTCTATATATAACAGTCATACTGGCTTTATGCAGAATATACCCCATTTTTACATAACATAGAAAGACTCGGACAAATTGGCTGAAATTTTGACACGCAACTATTTTCAACGAACTTAAACTATGGTTAAAAATCAGCACAAAATATGAAGTCCGTCTTTGTGTACCAAACTACCCCTTGCGCCGTGCTGTCTATATATAACAGTCATACTGGCTTTATGCAGAATATACCCCATTTTTACATAACATAGAAAGACTCGGACAAATTGGCTGAAATTTTGACACGCAACTATTTTCAACGAACTGAAACTATTGTTAAAAAATCAGCACAAAATATGAAGTCCGTCTTTGTGTACCAAACTACCCCTTGCGCCGTGCTGTCTATATATAACAGTCATACTGGCTTTATGCAGAATATACCCCATTTTTACATAACATAGAAAGACTCGAACAAATTGGCTGAAATTTTGACACGCAACTATTTTCAAAGAACTGAAACTATGGTTAAAAAATCAGCACAAAATATGAAGTCCGTCTTTGTGTACCAAACTACCCTGCTGTGCTGTCTTTATGCAGAATATACCCCATTTTTACATAACATAGAAAGACTCGGACAAATTGGCTGAAATTTTGACACGCAACTATTTTCAACGAACTTAAACTATGGTTAAAAAATCAGCACAAAATATGAAGTCCGTCTTTGTGTACCAAACTACCCCTTGCGCCGTGCTGTCTATATATAACAGTCATACTGGCTTTATGCAGAATATACCCCATTTTTACATAACATAGAAAGATCGACTCGGACAAATTGGCTGAAATTTTGACACGCAACTATTTTCAACGAACTGAAACTATGGTTAAAAAATCAGCACAAAATATGAAGTCCGTCTTTGTGTGTACCAAACTACCCCTTGCGCCGTGCTGTCTATATATAACAATCATACTGGCTTTATGCAGAATATACCCCATTTTTACATAACATAGAAAGACTCGGACAAATTGGCTGAAATTTTGACACGCAACTATTTTCAACGAACTGAAACTATTGTTAAAAAATCAGCACAAAATATGAAGTCCGTCTTTGTGTACCAAACTACCCCTTGCGCCGTGCTGTCTATATATAACAGTCATACTGGCTTTATACAGAATATACCCTATTTTTACATAACATAGAAAGACTCGGACAAATTGGCTGAAATTTTGACACGCAACTATTTTCAACGAACTGAAACTATGGTAAAAAAATCAGCACAAAATATGAAGTCCGTCTTTGTGTACCAAACTACCCCTTGCGCCGTGCTGTCTATATATAACAGTCATACTGGCTTTATGCAGAATATACCCCATTTTTACATAACATAGAAAGATCGACTCGGACAAATTGGCTGAAATTTTGACACGCAACTATTTTCAACGAACTGAAACTATTGTTAAAAAATCAGCACAAAATATGAAGTCCGTCTTTGTGTACCAAACTACCCCTTGCGCCGTGCTGTCTATATATAACAGTCATACTGGCTTTATGCAGAATATACCCTATTTTTACATAACATAGAAAGACTCGAACAAATTGGCTGAAATTTTGACACGCAACTATTTTCAAAGAACTGAAACTATGGTTAAAAAATCAGCACAAAATATGAAGTCCGTCTTTGTGTACCAAACTACCCCGTGCTGTCTATATATAACAGTCATACTGGCTTTATGCAGAATATACCCCATTTTTACATAACATAGAAAGACTCGGACAAATTGGCTGAAATTTTGACACGCAACTATTTTCAACGAACTTAAACTATGGTTAAAAAATCAGCACAAAATATGAAGTCCGTCTTTGTGTACCAAACTACCCCTTGCGCCGTGCTGTCTATATATAACAGTCATACTGGCTTTATGCAGAATATACCCCATTTTTACATAACATAGAAAGATCGACTCGGACAAATTGGCTGAAATTTTGACACGCAACTATTTTCAACGAACTGAAACTATTGTTAAAAAATCAGCACAAAATATGAAGTCCGTCTTTGTGTACCAAACTACCCCTTGCGCCGTGCTGTCTATATATAACAGTCATACTGGCTTTATGCAGAATATACCCCATTTTTACATAACATAGAAAGACTCGGACAAATTGGCTGAAATTTTGACACGCAACTATTTTCAACGAACTGAAACTATTGTTAAAAAATCAGCACAAAATATGAAGTCCGTCTTTGTGTACCAAACTACCCTGCGCGCCGTGCTGTCTATATATAACAGTCATACTGGCTTTATGCAGAATATACCCCATTTTTACATAACATAGAAAGACTCGAACAAATTGGCTGAAATTTTGACACGCAACTATTTTCAAAGAACTGAAACTATGGTTAAAAAATCAGCACAAAATATGAAGTCCGTCTTTGTGTACCAAACTACCCCGTGCTGTCTATATATAACAGTCATACTGGCTTTATGCAGAATATACCCATTTTTTACATAACATAGAAAGACTCGGACAAATTGGCTGAAATTTTGACACGCAACTATTTTCAACGAACTTAAACTATGGTTAAAAAAATCAGCACAAAATATGAAGTCCGTCTTTGTGTACCAAACTACCCCTTGCGCCGTGCTGTCTATATATAACAGTCATACTGGCTTTATGCAGAATATACCCCATTTTTACATAACATAGAAAGACTCGAACAAATTGGCTGAAATTTTGACACGCAACTATTTTCAACGAACTTAAACTATGGTTAAAAAATCAGCACAAAATATGAAGTCCGTCTTTGTGTACCAAACTACCCCTTGCGCCGTGCTGTCTATATATAACAGTCATACTGGCTTTATGCAGAATATACCCCATTTTTACATAACATAGAAAGACTCGGACAAATTGGCTGAAATTTTGACAGGCAACTATTTTCAACGAACTGAAACTATTGTTAAAAAATCAGCACAAAATATGAAGTCCGTCTTTGTGTACCAAACTACCCTGCCCGCCGTGCTGTCTATATATAACAGTCATACTGGCTTTATGCAGAATATACCCCATTTTTACATAACATAGAAAGACTCGAACAAATTGGCTGAAATTTTGACACGCAACTATTTTCAACGAACTTAAACTATGGTTAAAAAATCAGCACAAAATATGAAGTCCGTCTTTGTGTACCAAACTACCCCTTGCGCCGTGCTGTCTATATATAACAATCATACTGGCTTTATGCAGAATATACCCCATTTTTACATAACATAGAAAGACTCGGACAAATTGGCTGAAATTTTGACAGGCAACTATTTTCAACGAACTGAAACTATGGTTAAAAAATCAGCACAAAATATGAAGTCCGTCTTTGTGTACCAAACTACCCTTGCGCCGTGCTGTCTATATATAACAGTCATACTGGCTTTATGCAGAATATACCCCATTTTTACATAACATAGAAAGACTCGGAACAAATTGGCTGAAATTTTGACACGCAACTATTTTCAAAGAACTGAAACTATGGTTAAAAAATCAGCACAAAATATGAAGTCCGTCTTTGTGTACCAAACTACCCCGTGCTGTCTATATATAACAGTCATACTGGCTTTATGCAGAATATACCCCATTTTTACATAACATAGAAAGACTCGGACAAATTGGCTGAAATTTTGACACGCAACTATTTTCAACGAACTTAAACTATGGTTAAAAAATCAGCACAAAATATGAAGTCCGTCTTTGTGTACCAAACTACCCCTTGCGCCCGTGCTGTCTATATATAACAGTCATACTGGCTTTATGCAGAATATACCCCATTTTTACATAACATAGAAAGACTCGAACAAATTGGCTGAAATTTTGACACGCAACTATTTTCAAAGAACTGAAACTATGGTTAAAAAATCAGCACAAAATATGAAGTCCGTCTTTGTGTACCAAACTACCCCGTGCTGTCTATATATAACAGTCATACTGGCTTTATGCAGAATATACCCCATTTTTACATAACATAGAAAGACTCGGACAAATTGGCTGAAATTTTGACACGCAACTATTTTCAACGAACTTAAAACTATGGTTAAAAAATCAGCACAAAATATGAAGTCCGTCTTTGTGTACCAAACTACCCCTTGCGCCGTGCTGTCTATATATAACAGTCATACTGGCTTTATGCAGAATATACCCCATTTTTACATAACATAGAAAGACTCGGACAAATTGGCTGAAATTTTGACACGCAACTATTTTCAACGAACTTAAACTATGGTTAAAAAATCAGCACAAAATATGAAGTCCGTCTTTGTGTACCAAACTACCCTTGCGCCGTGCTGTCTATATATAACAGTCATACTGGCTTTATGCAGAATATACCCCATTTTTACATAACATAGAAAGACTCGGACAAATTGGCTGAAATTTTGACACGCAACTATTTTCAACGAACTGAAACTATTGTTAAAAAATCAGCACAAAATATGAAGTCCGTCTTTGTGTACCAAACTACCCCTTGCGCCGTGCTGTCTATATATAACAGTCATACTGGCTTTATGCAGAATATACCCCATTTTTACATAACATAGAAAGACTCGAACAAATTGGCTGAAATTTTGACACGCAACTATTTTCAAAGAACTGAAACTATGGTTAAAAAAATCAGCACAAAATATGAAGTCCGTCTTTGTGTACCAAACTACCCCGTGCTGTCTATATATAACAGTCATACTGGCTTTATGCAGAATATACCCCATTTTTACATAACATAGAAAGACTCGGACAAATTGGCTGAAATTTTGACACGCAACTATTTTCAACGAACTTAAACTATGGTTAAAAAATCAGCACAAAATATGAAGTCCGTCTTTGTGTACCAAACTACCCCTTGCGCCGTGCTGTCTATATATAACAGTCATACTGGCTTTATGCAGAATATACCCCATTTTTACATAACATAGAAAGACTCGAACAAATTGGCTGAAATTTTGACACGCAACTATTTTCAAAGAACTGAAACTATGGTTAAAAAATCAGCACAAAATATGAAGTCCGTCTTTGTGTACCAAACTACCCTGCGCGCCGTGCTGTCTATATATAACAGTCATACTGGCTTTATGCAGAATATACCCCATTTTTACATAACATAGAAAGACTCGGACAAATTGGCTGAAATTTTGACACGCAACTATTTTCAACGAACTTAAACTATGGTTAAAAAATCAGCACAAAATATGAAGTCCGTCTTTGTGTACCAAACTACCCCTTGCGCCGTGCTGTCTATATATAACAGTCATACTGGCTTTATGCAGAATATACCCCATTTTTACATAACATAGAAAGATCGACTCGGACAAATTGGCTGAAATTTTGACACGCAACTATTTTCAACGAACTGAAACTATTGTTAAAAAATCAGCACAAAATATGAAGTCCGTCTTTGTGTACCAAACTACCCCTTGCGCCGTGCTGTCTATATATAACAGTCATACTGGCTTTATGCAGAATATACCCCATTTTTACATAACATAGAAAGACTTGGACAAATTGGCTGAAATTTTGACACGCAACTATTTTCAAAGAACTGAAACTATGGTTAAAAAATCAGCACAAAATATGAAGTCCGTCTTTGTGTACCAAACTACCCCTTGCGCCGTGCTGTCTATATATAACAGTCATACTGGCTTTATGCAGAATATACCCTATTTTTACATAACATAGAAAGACTCGGACAAATTGGCTGAAATTTTGACACGCAACTATTTTCAACGAACTGAAACTATGGTTAAAAAATCAGCACAAAATATGAAGTCCGTCTTTGTGTACCAAACTACCCCGTGCGCCGTGCTGTCTATATATAACAGTCATACTGGCTTTATGCAGAATATACCCCATTTTTACATAACATAGAAAGACTTGGACAAATTGGCTGAAATTTTGACACGCAACTATTTTCAACGAACTAAAACTATTGTTAAAAAATCAGCGCAAAATATGAAGTCCGTCTTTGTGTACCAAACTACCCCTTGCGCCGTGCTGTCTATATATAACAGTCATACTGGCTTTATGCAGAATATACCCCATTTTTACATAACATAGAAAGACTCGGACAAATTGGCTGAAATTTTGACACGCAACTATTTTCAACGAACTGAAACTATTGTTAAAAAATCAGCACAAAATATGAAGTCCGTCTTTGTGTACCAAACTACCCCTTGCGCCGTGCTGTCTATATATAACAGTCATACTGGCTTTATGCAGAATATACCCTATTTTTACATAACATAGAAAGACTCGGACAAATTGGCTGAAATTTTGACACGCAACTATTTTCAACGAACTGAAACTATGGTTAAAAAATCAGCACAAAATATGAAGTCCGTCTTTGTGTACCAAACTACCCCTTGCGCCGTGCTGTCTATATATAACAGTCATACTGGCTTTATGCAGAATATACCCCATTTTTACATAACATAGAAAGACTCGGACAAATTGGCTGAAATTTTGACACGCAACTATTTTCAACGAACTTAAACTATGGTTAAAAAATCAGCACAAAATATGAAGTCCGTCTTTGTGTACCAAACTACCCCCCGTGCTGTCTATATATAACAGTCATACTGGCTTTATGCAGAATATACCCCATTTTTACATAACATAGAAAGACTTGGACAAATTGGCTGAAATTTTGACACGCAACTATTTTCAACGAACTGAAACTATGGTTAAAAAATCAGCACAAAATATGAAGTCCGTCTTTGTGTACCAAACTACCCCGTGCTGTCTATATATAACAGTCATACTGGCTTTATGCAGAATATACCCCATTTTTACATAACATAGAAAGACTCGGACAAATTGGCTGAAATTTTGACACGCAACTACTTTCAACGAACTTAAACTATGGTTAAAAAATAAGCACAAAATATGAAGTCCGTCTTTGTGTACCAAACTACCCCTTGCGCCGTGCTGTCTATATATAACAGTCATACTGGCTTTATGCAGAATATACCCCATTTTTACATAACATAGAAAGACTCGGACAAATTGGCTGAAATTTTGACAGGCAACTATTTTCAACGAACTGAAACTATTGTTAAAAAATCAGCACAAAATATGAAGTCCGTCTTTGTGTACCAAACTACCCTGCCCGCCGTGCTGTCTATATATAACAGTCATACTGGCTTTATGCAGAATATACCCCATTTTTACATAACATAGAAAGACTCGAACAAATTGGCTGAAATTTTGACACGCAACTATTTTCAAAGAACTGAAACTATGGTTAAAAAATCAGCACAAAATATGAAGTCCGTCTTTGTGTACCAAACTACCCTGCGCGCCGTGCTGTCTATATATAACAGTCATACTGGCTTTATAAATTGGCTGAAATTTTGACACGCAACTATTTTCAAAGAACTGAAACTATGGTTAAAAAATCAGCACAAAATATGAAGTCCGTCTTTGTGTACCAAACTACCCCATGCTGTCTATATATAACAGTCATACTGGCTTTATGCAGAATATACCCCATTTTTACATAACATAGAAAGACTCGGACAAATTGGCTGAAATTTTGACACGCAACTACTTTCAACGAACTTAAACTATGGTTAAAAAATCAGCACAAAATATGAAGTCCGTCTTTGTGTACCAAACTACCCCTTGCGCCGTGCTGTCTATATATAACAATCATACTGGCTTTATGCAGAATATACCCCATTTTTACATAACATAGAAAGACTCGGACAAATTGGCTGAAATTTTGACAGGCAACTATTTTCAACGAACTGAAACTATTGTTAAAAAATCAGCACAAAATATGAAGTCCGTCTTTGTGTACCAAACTACCCTTCGCGCCGTGCTGTCTATATATAACAGTCATACTGGCTTTATGCAGAATATACCCCATTTTTACATAACATAGAAAGACTCGAACAAATTGGCTGAAATTTTGACACGCAACTATTTTCAAAGAACTGAAACTATGGTTAAAAAATCAGCACAAAATATGAAGTCCGTCTTTGTGTACCAAACTACCCCGTGCTGTCTATATATAACAGTCATACTGGCTTTATGCAGAATATACCCCATTTTTACATAACATAGAAAGACTCGGACAAATTGGCTGAAATTTTGACACGCAACTATTTTCAACGAACTTAAACTATGGTTAAAAAATCAGCACAAAATATGAAGTCCGTCTTTGTGTACCAAACTACCCCTTGCGCCGTGCTGTCTATATATAACAGTCATACTGGCTTTATGCAGAATATACCCCATTTTTACATAACATAGAAAGACTCGAACAAATTGGCTGAAATTTTGACACGCAACTATTTTCAAAGAACTGAAACTATGGTTAAAAAATCAGCACAAAATATGAAGTCCGTCTTTGTGTACCAAACTACCCCGTGCTGTCTATATATAACAGTCATACTGGCTTTATGCAGAATATACCCCATTTTTACATAACATAGAAAGACTCGGACAAATTGGCTGAAATTTTGACACGCAACTATTTTCAACGAACTTAAACTATGGTTAAAAAATCAGCACAAAATATGAAGTCCGTCTTTGTGTACCAAACTACCCCTTGCGCCGTGCTGTCTATATATAACAGTCATACTGGCTTTATGCAGAATATACCCCATTTTTACATAACATAGAAAGATCGACTCGGACAAATTGGCTGAAATTTTGACACGCAACTATTTTCAACGAACTGAAACTATTGTTAAAAAATCAGCACAAAATATGAAGTCCGTCTTTGTGTACCAAACTACCCCTTGCGCCGTGCTGTCTATATATAACAGTCATACTGGCTTTATGCAGAATATACCCCATTTTTACATAACATAGAAAGACTTGGACAAATTGGCTGAAATTTTGACACGCAACTATTTTCAAAGAACTGAAACTATTGTTAAAAAATCAGCACAAAATATGAAGTCCGTCTTTGTGTACCAAACTACCCCTTGCGCCGTGCTGTCTATATATAACAGTCATACTGGCTTTATGCAGAATATACCCTATTTTTACATAACATAGAAAGACTCGGACAAATTGGCTGAAATTTTGACACGCAACTATTTTCAACGAACTGAAACTATGGTTAAAAAATCAGCACAAAATATGAAGTCCGTCTTTGTGTACCAAACTACCCCTTGCGCCGTGCTGTCTATATATAACAGTCATACTGGCTTTATGCAGAATATACCCCATTTTTACATAACATAGAAAGACTTGGACAAATTGGCTGAAATTTTGACACGCAACTATTTTCAACGAACTGAAACTATGGTTAAAAAATCAGCACAAAATATGAAGTCCGTCTTTGTGTACCAAACTACCCCGTGCTGTCTATATATAACAGTCATACTGGCTTTATGCAGAATATACCCCATTTTTACATAACATAGAAAGACTCGGACAAATTGGCTGAAATTTTGACACGCAACTATTTTCAACGAACTTAAACTATGGTTAAAAAATCAGCACAAAATATGAAGTCCGTCTTTGTGTACCAAACTACCCCTTGCGCCGTGCTGTCTATATATAACAGTCATACTGGCTTTATGCAGAATATACCCCATTTTTACATAACATAGAAAGACTCGGACAAATTGGCTGAAATTTTGACACGCAACTATTTTCAACGAACTGAAACTATTGTTAAAAAATCAGCACAAAATATGAAGTCCGTCTTTGTGTACCAAACTACCCTGCGCGCCGTGCTGTCTATATATAACAGTCATACTGGCTTTATGCAGAATATACCCCATTTTTACATAACATAGAAAGACTCGGACAAATTGGCTGAAATTTTGACACGCAACTATTTTCAACGAACTGAAACTATGTTAAAAAATCAGCACAAAATATGAAGTCCGTCTTTGTGTACCAAACTACCCCTTGCGCCGTGCTGTCTATATATAACAGTCATACTGGCTTTATGCAGAATATACCCCATTTTTACATAACATAGAAAGACTCGGACAAATTGGCTGAAATTTTGACACGCAACTATTTTCAACGAACTTAAACTATGGTTAAAAAATCAGCACAAAATATGAAGTCCGTCTTTGTGTACCAAACTACCCCGTGCTGTCTATATATAACAGTCATACTGGCTTTATGCAGAATATACCCCATTTTTACATAACATAGAAAGACTCGGACAAATTGGCTGAAATTTTGACACGCAACTATTTTCAACGAACTTAAACTATGGTTAAAAAATCAGCACAAAATATGAAGTCCGTCTTTGTGTACCAAACTACCCCTTGCGCCGTGCTGTCTATATATAACAGTCATACTGGCTTTATGCAGAATATACCCCATTTTTACATAACATAGAAAGACTCGAACAAATTGGCTGAAATTTTGACACGCAACTATTTTCAACGAACTGAAACTATGGTTAAAAAATCAGCACAAAATATGAAGTCCGTCTTTGTGTACCAAACTACCCCGTGCTGTCTATATATAACAGTCATACTGGCTTTATGCAGAATATACCCCATTTTTACATAACATAGAAAGACTCGGACAAATTGGCTGAAATTTTGACACGCAACTATTTTCAACGAACTTAAACTATGGTTAAAAAATCAGCACAAAATATGAAGTCCGTCTTTGTGTACCAAACTACCCCTTGCGCCGTGCTGTCTATATATAACAGTCATACTGGCTTTATGCAGAATATACCCCATTTTTACATAACATAGAAAGACTCGGACAAATTGGCTGAAATTTTGACACGCAACTATTTTCAACGAACTGAAACTATTGTTAAAAAATCAGCACAAAATATGAAGTCCGTCTTTGTGTACCAAACTACCCCTTGCGCCGTGCTGTCTATATATAACAGTCATACTGGCTTTATGCAGAATATACCCCATTTTTACATAACATAGAAAGACTCGAACAAATTGGCTGAAATTTTGACACGCAACTATTTTCAAAGAACTGAAACTATGGTTAAAAAATCAGCACAAAATATGAAGTCCGTCTTTGTGTACCAAACTACCCCGTGCTGTCTATATATAACAGTCATACTGGCTTTATGCAGAATATACCCCATTTTTACATAACATAGAAAGACTCGGACAAATTGGCTGAAATTTTGACACGCAACTATTTTCAACGAACTTAAACTATGGTTAAAAAATCAGCACAAAATATGAAGTCCGTCTTTGTGTACCAAACTACCCCTTGCGCCGTGCTGTCTATATATAACAGTCATACTGGCTTTATGCAGAATATACCCCATTTTTACATAACATAGAAAGATCGACTCGGACAAATTGGCTGAAATTTTGACACGCAACTATTTTCAACGAACTGAAACTATTGTTAAAAAATCAGCACAAAATATGAAGTCCGTCTTTGTTGTACCAAACTACCCCTTGCGCCGTGCTGTCTATATATAACAGTCATACTGGCTTTATGCAGAATATACCCCATTTTTACATAACATAGAAAGACTTGGACAAATTGGCTGAAATTTTGACACGCAACTATTTTCAACGAACTGAAACTATTGTTAAAAAATCAGCACAAAATATGAAGTCCGTCTTTGTGTACCAAACTACCCCTTGCGCCGTACTGTCTATATATAACAGTCATACTGGCTTTATACAGAATATACCCTATTTTTACATAACATAGAAAGACTCGGACAAATTGGCTGAAATTTTGACACGCAACTATTTTCAACGAACTGAAACTATGGTAAAAAAATCAGCACAAAATATGAAGTCCGTCTTTGTGTCCCAAACTACCCCTTGCGCCGTGCTGTCTATATATAACAGTCATACTGGCTTTATGCAGAATATACCCCATTTTTACATAACATAGAAAGACTCGGACAAATTGGCTGAAATTTTGACACGCAACTATTTTCAACGAACTGAAACTATTGTTAAAAAATCAGCACAAAATATGAAGTCCGTCTTTGTGTACCAAACTACCCCTTGCGCCGTGCTGTCTATATATAACAGTCATACTGGCTTTATGCAGAATATACCCCATTTTTACATAACATAGAAAGACTCGGACAAATTGGCTGAAATTTTGACACGCAACTATTTTCAAAGAACTGAAACTATGGTTAAAAAATCAGCACAAAATATGAAGTCCGTCTTTGTGTACCAAACTACCCCGTGCTGTCTATATATAACAGTCATACTGGCTTTATGCAGAATATACCCCATTTTTACATAACATAGAAAGACTCGGACAAATTGGCTGAAATTTTGACACGCAACTATTTTCAACGAACTTAAACTATGGTTAAAAAATCAGCACAAAATATGAAGTCCGTCTTTGTGTACCAAACTACCCCTTGCGCCGTGCTGTCTATATATAACAGTCATACTGGCTTTATGCAGAATATACCCCATTTTTACATAACATAGAAAGACTGGGACAAATTGCCTGAAATTTTGACAGGCAACTATTTTCAACGAACTGAAACTATTGTTAAAAAATCAGCACAAAATATGAAGTCCGTCTTTGTGTACCAAACTACCCTTCGCGCCGTGCTGTCTATATATAACAGTCATACTGGCTTTATGCAGAATATACCCCATTTTTACATAACATAGAAAGACTCGGACAAATTGGCTGAAATTTTGACACGCAACTATTTTCAACGAACTGAAACTATGGTTAAAAAATCAGCACAAAATATGAAGTCCGTCTTTGTGTACCAAACTACCCCTTGCGCCGTGCTGTCTATATATAACAGTCATACTGGCTTTATGCAGAATATACCCCATTTTTACATAACATAGAAAGACTCGGACAAATTGGCTGAAATTTTGACACGCAACTATTTTCAACGAACTGAAACTATGGTTAAAAAATCAGCACAAAATATGAAGTCCGTCTTTGTGTACCAAACTACCCTGCGCGCCGTGCTGTCTATATATAACAGTCATACTGGCTTTATGCAGAATATACCCCATTTTTACATAACATAGAAAGACTCGAACAAATTGGCTGAAATTTTGACACGCAACTATTTTCAAAGAACTGAAACTATGGTTAAAAAATCAGCACAAAATATGAAGTCCGTCTTTGTGTACCAAACTAGCCCGTGCTGTCTATATATAACAGTCATACTGGCTTTATGCAGAATATACCCCATTTTTACATAACATAGAAAGACTCGGACAAATTGGCTGAAATTTTGACACGCAACTATTTTCAACGAACTTAAACTATGGTTAAAAAATCAGCACAAAATATGAAGTCCGTCTTTGTGTACCAAACTACCCCTTGCGCCGTGCTGTCTATATATAACAGTCATACTGGCTTTATGCAGAATATACCCCATTTTTACATAACATAGAAAGACTCGGACAAATTGGCTGAAATTTTGACACGCAACTATTTTCAACGAACTGAAACTATTGTTAAAAAATCAGCACAAAATATGAAGTCCGTCTTTGTGTACCAAACTACCCCTTGCGCCGTGCTGTCTATATATAACAGTCATACTGGCTTTATGCAGAATATACCCCATTTTTACATAACATAGAAAGACTTGGACAAATTGGCTGAAATTTTGACACGCAACTATTTTCAACGAACTGAAACTATTGTTAAAAAATCAGCACAAAATATGAAGTCCGTCTTTGTGTACCAAACTACCCCGTGCTGTCTATATATAACAGTCATACTGGCTTTATGCAGAATATACCCCATTTTTACATAACATAGAAAGACTCCGAGAAATTGCCTGAAATTTTGACACGCAACTATTTTCAACGAACTGAAACTATGGTTAAAAAATCAGCACAAAATATGAAGTCCGTCGTTGTCTACCAAACTACCCCGTGCTGTCTATATATAACAGTCATACTGGCTTTATGCAGAATATACCCCATTGTTACATAACATAGAAAGACTCGAACAAATTGGCTGAAATTTTGACACGCAACTATTTTCAAAGAACTGAAACTATGGTTAAAAAATCAGCACAAAATATGAAGTCCGTCTTTGTGTACCAAACTACCCCGTGCTGTCTATATATAACAGTCATACTGGCTTTATGCAGAATATACCCCATTTTTACATAACATAGAAAGATCGACTCGACAAATTGGCTGAAATTTTGACACGCAACTATTTTCAACGAACTTAAACTATGGTTAAAAAATCAGCACAAAATATGAAGTCCGTCTTTGTGTCCCAAACTACCCCTTGCGCCGTGCTGTCTATATATAACAGTCATACTGGCTTTATGCAGAATATACCCCATTTTTACATAACATAGAAAGATCGACTCGGACAAATTGGCTGAAATTTTGACACGCAACTATTTTCAACGAACTGAAACTATTGTTAAAAAATCAGCACAAAATGTGAAGTCCGTCTTTGTGTACCAAACTACCCCTTGCGCCGTGCTGTCTATATATAACAGTCATACTGGCTTTATGCAGAATATACCCCATTTTTACATAACATAGAAAGACTTGGACAAATTGGCTGAAATTTTGACACGCAACTATTTTCAACGAACTAAAACTATTGTTAAAAAATCAGCGCAAAATATGAAGTCCGTCTTTGTGTACCAAACTACCCCTTGCGCCGTGCTGTCTATATATAACAGTCATACTGGCTTTATGCAGAATATACCCTATTTTTACATAACATAGAAAACTCGGACAAATTGGCTGAAATTTTGACACGCAACTATTTTCAACGAACTTAAACTATGGTTAAAAAATCAGCACAAAATATGAAGTCCGTCTTTGTGTACCAAACTACCCCTTGCGCCGTGCTGTCTATATATAACAGTCATACTGGCTTTATGCAGAATATACCCTATTTTTACATAACATAGAAAGACTCGGACAAATTGGCTGAAATTTTGACACGCAACTATTTTCAACGAACTGAAACTATGGTTAAAAAATCAGCACAAAATATGAAGTCCGTCTTTGTGTACCAAACTACCCCGTGCGCCGTGCTGTCTATATAATTATAACAGTCATACTGGCTTTATGCAGAATATACCCCATTTTTACATAACATGGAAAGACTTGGACAAATTGGCTGAAATTTTGACACGCAACTATTTTCAACGAACTGAAACTATGGTTAAAAAATCAGCACAAAATATGAAGTCCGTCGTTGTGTACCAAACTACCCCGTGCTGTCTATATATAACAGTCATACTGGCTTTATGCAGAATATACCCCATTTTTACATAACATAGAAAGACTCGGACAAATTGGCTGAAATTTTGACACGCAACTATTTTCAACGAACTTAAACTATGGTTAAAAAATCAGCACAAAATATGAAGTCCGTCTTTGTGTACCAAACTACCCCTTGCGCCGTGCTGTCTATATATAACAGTCATACTGGCTTTATGCAGAATATACCCCATTTTTACATAACATAGAAAGATCGACTCGGACAAATTGGCTGAAATTTTGACACGCAACTATTTTCAACGAACTGAAACTATTGCTAAAAATCAGCACAAAATATGAAGTCCGTCTTTGTGTACCAAACTACCCCTTGCGCCGTGCTGTCTATATATAACAGTCATACTGGCTTTATGCAGAATATACCCCATTTTTACATAACATAGAAAGACTTGGACAAATTGGCTGAAATTTTGACACGCAACTATTTTCAACGAACTTAAACTATTGTTAAAAAATCAGCACAAAATATGAAGTCCGTCTTTGTGTACCAAACTACCCCTTGCGCCGTGCTGTCTATATATAACAGTCATACTGGCTTTATGCAGAATATACCCCATTTTTACATAACATAGAAAGACTTGGACAAATTGGCTGAAATTTTGACACGCAACTATTTTCAACGAACTTAAACTATTGTTAAAAAATCATCACAAAATATGAAGTCCGTCTTTGTGTACCAAACTACCCCTTGCGCTGTGCTGTCTACATATAACAGTCATACTGGCTTTATGCAGAATATACCCTATTTTTACATAACATAGAAAGACTCGGACAAATTGGCTGAAATTTTCACACGCAACTATTTTCAACGAACTGAAACTATGGTTAAAAAATCAGCATAAAATATGAAGTCCGTCTTTGTGTACCAAACTACCCTGTGCGCCGTGCTGTCTATATAATTATAACAGTAATACTGGCTTTATGCAGAATATACCCCATTTTTACATAACATAGAAAGACTCGGACAAATTGGCTGAAATTTTGACACGCAACTATTTTCAACGAACTTAAACTATGGTTAAAAAATCAGCACAAAATATGAAGTCCGTCTTTGTGTACCAAACTACCCCTTGCGCCGTGCTGTCTATATATAACAGTCATACTGGCTTTATGCAGAATATACCCCATTTTTACATAACATAGAAAGACTCGGACAAATTGGCTGAAATTTTGACACGCAACTATTTTCAACGAACTTAAACTATGGTTAAAAAATCAGCACAAAATATGAAGTCCGTCTTTGTGTACCAAACTACCCCTTGCGCCGTGCTGTCTATATATAACAGTCATACTGGCTTTATGCAGAATATACCCCATTTTTACATAACATAGAAAGACTCGGACAAATTGGCTGAAATTTTGACACGCAACTATTTTCAACGAACTGACACTATGGTTAAAAAATCAGCACAAAATATGAAGTCCGTCTTTGTGTACCAAACTACCCCATGCGCCGTGCTGTCTATATAATTATAACAGTCATACTGGCTTTATCCAGAATATACCCCATTTTTACATAACATAGAAAGACTCGGACAAATTGGCTGAAATTTTGACACGCAACTATTTTCAACGAACTGAAACTATTGTTAAAAAATCAGCACAAAATATGAAGTCCGTCTTTGTGTACCAAACTACCCCGTGCTGCTTAAAATAACAGTCATACTGGCTTTATCCAGAATATACCCCATTTTTACATAACATAGAAAGACTCGGACAAATTGGCTGAAATTTTGACACGCAACTATTTTCAACGAACTGAAACTATTGTTAAAAAATCAGCACAAAATATGAAGTCCGTCTTTGTGTACCAAACTACCCCTTGCGCCGTGCTGTCTATATATAACAGTCATACTGGCTTTATGCAGAATATACCCTATTTTTACATAACATAGAAAGACTCGGACAAATTGGCTGAAATTTTGACACGCAACTATTTTCAACGAACTGAAACTATGGTTAAAAAATCAGCACAAAATATGAAGTCCGTCTTTGTGTACCAAACTACCCCTTGCGCCGTGCTGTCTATATATAACAGTCATACTGGCTTTATGCAGAATATACCCCATTTTTACATAACATAGAAAGACTTGGACAAATTGGCTGAAATTTTGACACGCAACTATTTTCAACGAACTTAAACTATGGTTAAAAAATCAGCACAAAATATGAAGTCCGTCTTTGTGTACCAAACTACCCCTTGCGCCGTGCTGTCTATAAAATAACAGTCATACTGGCTTTATCCAGAATATACCCCATTTTTACATAACATAGAAAGACTCGGACAAATTGGCTGAAATTTTGACACGCAACTATTTTCAACGAACTGAAACTATTGTTAAAAAATCAGCACAAAATATGAAGTCCGTCTTTGTGTACCAAACTACCCCTTGCGCCGTGCTGTCTATATATAACAGTCATACTGGCTTTATGCAGAATATACCCTATTTTTACATAACATAGAAAGACTCGGACAAATTGGCTGAAATTTTGACACGCAACTATTTTCAACGAACTGAAACTATGGTTAAAAAATCAGCACAAAATATGAAGTCCGTCTTTGTGTACCAAACTACCCCGTGCGCCGTGCTGTCTATATATAACAGTCATACTGGCTTTATGCAGAATATACCCCATTTTTACATAACATAGAAAGACTTGGACAAATTGGCTGAAATTTTGACACGCAACTATTTTCAACGAACTAAAACTATTCTTAAAAAATCAGCACAAAATATTAAGTCCGTCTTTGTGTACCAAACTACCCCGTGCTGCTTAAAATAACAGTCATACTGGCTTTATGCAGAATATACCCCATTTTTACATAACATAGAAAGACTCGGACAAATTGGCTGAAATTTTGACACGCAACTATTTTCAACGAACTTAAACTATGGTTAAAAAATCAGCACAAAATATGAAGTCTGTCTTTGTGTACCAAACTACCCCTTGCGCCGTGCTGTCTATATATAACAGTCATACTGGCTTTATGCAGAATATACCCCATTTTTACATAACATAGAAAGACTCGGACAAATTGGCTGAAATTTTGACACGCAACTATTTTCAACGAACTTAAACTATGGTTAAAAAATCAGCACAAAATATGAAGTCCGTCTTTGTGTACCAAACTACCCCCTGCTGCTTAAAATAACAGTCATACTGGCTTTATGCAGAATATACCCCATTTTTACATAACATAGAAAGACTCGGACAAATTGGCTGAAATTTTGACACGCAACTATTTTCAACGAACTGAAACTATGGTTAAAAAATCAGCACAAAATATGAAGTCCGTCTTTGTGTACCAAACTAGCCCGTGCGCTGTGCTGTCTATATATAACAGTCATACTGGCTTTATGCAGAATATACCCCATTTTTACATAACATAGAAAGACTCGGACAAATTGGCTGAAATTTTGACACGCAACTATTTTCAACGAACTGAAACTATGCTTAAAAAATCAGCACAAAATATGAAGTCCGTCTTTGTGTACCAAACTACCCCTTGCGCCGTGCTGTCTATATATAACAGTCATACTGGCTTTATGCAGAATATACCCCATTTTTACATAACATAGAAAGACTTGGACAAATTGGCTGAAATTTTGACACGCAACTATTTTCAACGAACTGAAACTATTGTTAAAAAATCATCACAAAATATGAAGTCCGTCTTTGTGTACCAAACTACCCCTTGCGCTGTGCTGTCTATATATAACAGTCATACTGGCTTTATGCAGAATATACCCCATTTTTACATAACATAGAAAGACTCGGACAAATTGGCTGAAATTTTCACACGCAACTATTTTCAACGAACTGAAACTATGGTTAAAAAATCAGCACAAAATATGAAGTCCGTCTTTGTGTACCAAACTACCCTTGCGCCGTGCTGTCTATATATATAACAATCATACTGGCTTTATGCAGAATATACCCCATTTTTACATAACATAGAAAGACTTGGACAAATTGGCTGAAATTTTGACACGCAACTATTTTCAACGAACTGAAACTATGGTTAAAAAATCAGCACAAAATATGAAGTCCGTCTTTGTGTACCAAACTACCCCGTGCTGCTAAAAATAACAGTCATACTGGCTTTATGCAGAATATACCCCATTTTTACATAACATAGAAAGATCGACTCGGACAAATTGGCTGAAATTTTGACACGCAACTATTTTCAACGAACTGAAACTATTGTTAAAAAATCAGCACAAAATATGAAGTCCGTCTTTGTGTACCAAACTACCCCTTGCGCCGTGCTGTCTATATATAACAGTCATACTGGCTTTATGCAGAATATACCCCATTTTTACATAACATAGAAAGACTTGGACAAATTGGCTGAAATTTTGACACGCAACTATTTTCAACGAACTGAAACTATTGTTAAAAAATCAGCACAAAATATGAAGTCCGTCTTTGTGTACCAAACTACCCCGTGCTGTCTATATATAACAGTCATACTGGCTTTATGCAGAATATACCCCATTTTTACATAACATAGAAAGACTCGGACAAATTGGCTGAAATTTTGACACGCAACTATTTTCAACGAACTGAAACTATTGTTAAAAAATCAGCACAAAATATGAAGTCCGTCTTTGTGTACCAAACTACCCCTTGCGCCGTGCTGTCTATATATAACAGTCATACTGGCTTTATGCAGAATATACCCTATTTTTACATAACATAGAAAGACTCGGACAAATTGGCTGAAATTTTGACACGCAACTATTTTCAACGAACTGAAACTATTGTTAAAAAATCAGCACAAAATATGAAGTCCGTCTTTGTGTACCAAACTACCCTTCGCGCCGTGCTGTCTATATATAACAGTCATACTGGCTTTATGCAGAATATACCCCATTTTTACATAACATAGAAAGACTCGAACAAATTGGCTGAAATTTTGACACGCAACTATTTTCAACGAACTGAAACTATGGTTAAAAAATCAGCACAAAATATGAAGTCCGTGTTTGTGTACCAAACTACCCCGTGCGCCGTGCTGTCTATATATATAACAGTCATACTGGCTTTATGCAGAATATACCCCATTTTTACATAACATAGAAAGACTTGGACAAATTGGCTGAAATTTTGACACGCAACTATTTTCAACGAACTTAAACTATGGTTAAAAAATCAGCACAAAATATGAAGTCCGTCTTTGTGTACCAAACTACCCCCTGCGTGCTGTCTATATATAACAGTGATACTGGCTTTATGCAGAATATACCCCATTTTTACATAACATAGAAAGACTCGGACAAATTGGCTGAAATTTTGACACGCAACTATTTTCAACGAACTGAAACTATGGTTAAAAAATCAGCACAAAATATGAAGTCCGTCTTTGTGTACCAAACTAGCCCGTGCGCTGTGCTGTCTATATATAACAGTCATACTGGCTTTATGCAGAATATACCCCATTTTTACATAACATAGAAAGACTCGGACAAATTGGCTGAAATTTTGACACGCAACTATTTTCAACGAACTGAAACTATGTTAAAAAATCAGCACAAAATATGAAGTCCGTCTTTGTGTACCAAACTACCCCTTGCGCCGTGCTGTCTATATATAACAGTCATACTGGCTTTATGCAGAATATACCCCATTTTTACATAACATAGAAAGACCTGGACAAATTGGCTGAAATTTTGACACGGAACTATTTTCAACGAAGTTAAACTATTGTTAAAAAATCATCACAAAATATGAAGTCCGTCTTTGTGTACCAAACTACCCCTTGCGCTGTGCTGTCTATATATAACAGTCATACTGGCTTTATGCAGAATATACCCTATTTTTACATAACATAGAAAGACTCGGACAAATTGGCTGAAATTTTGACACGCAACTATTTTCAACGAACTGAAACTATGGTTAAAAAATCAGCACAAAATATGAAGTCCGTCTTTGTGTACCAAACTAGCCCGTGCGCTGTGCTGTCTATATAATTATAACAGTCATACTGGCTTTATGCAGAATATACCCCATTTTTACATAACATAGAAAGACTCGGACAAATTGGCTGAAATTTTGACACGCAACTATTTTCAACGAACTGAAACTATGCTTAAAAAATCAGCACAAAATATGAAGTCCGTCTTTGTGTACCAAACTACCCCTTGCGCCGTGCTGTCTATATATAACAGTCATACTGGCTTTATGCAGAATATACCCCATTTTTACATAACATAGAAAGACCTGGACAAATTGGCTGAAATTTTGACACGCAACTATTTTCAACGAAGTTAAACTATGGTTAAAAAATCAGCACAAAATATGAAGTCCGTCTTTGTGTACCAAACTACCCCTTGCGCTGTGCTGTCTATATATATAACAGTCATACTGGCTTTATGCAGAATATACCCTATTTTTACATAACATAGAAAGACTCGGACAAATTGGCTGAAATTTTCACACGCAACTATTTTCAACGAACTGAAACTATGGTTAAAAAATCAGCACAAAATATGAAGTCCGTCTTTGTGTACCAAACTACCCTGTGCGCCGTGCTGTCTATATAATTATAACAGTCATACTGGCTTTATGCAGAATATACCCCATTTTTACATAACATAGAAAGACTTGGACAAATTGGCTGAAATTTTGACACGCAACTATTTTCAACGAACTTAAACTATGGTTAAAAAATCAGCACAAAATATGAAGTCCGTCTTTGTGTACCAAACTACCCCGTGCTGCTTAAAATAACAGTCATACTGGCTTTATGCAGAATATACCCCATTTTTACATAACATAGAAAGACTCGGACAAATTGGCTGAAATTTTGACACGCAACTATTTTCAACGAACTGAAACTATTGTTAAAAAATCAGCACAAAATATGAAGTCCGTCTTTGTGTACCAAACTACCCCTTGCGCCGTGCTGTCTATATATAACAGTCATACTGGCTTTATGCAGAATATACCCCAATTTTACATAACATAGAAAGACTTGGACAAATTGGCTGAAATTTTGACACGCAACTATTTTCAACGAACTGAAACTATGGTTAAAAAATCAGCACAAAATATGAAGTCCGTCTTTGTGTACCAAACTACGCCGTGCTGTCTATATATAACAGTCATACTGGCTTTATGCAGAATATACCCCATTTTTACATAACATAGAAAGACTCGGACAAATTGGCTGAAATTTTGACACGCAACTATTTTCAACGAACTGAAACTATGGTTAAAAAATCAGCACAAAATATCAAGTCCGTCTTTGTGTACCAAACTACCCCGTGCGCCGTGCTGTCTATATAATTATAACAGTCATACTGGCTTTATGCAGAATATACCCCATTTTTACATAACATAGAAAGACTTGGACAAATTGGCTGAAATTTTGACACGCAACTATTTTCAACGAACTTAAACTATGGTTAAAAAATCAGCACAAAATATGAAGTCCGTCTTTGTGTACCAAACTACCCCCTGCTGCTTAAAATAACAGTGATACTGGCTTTATGCAGAATATACCCCATTTTTACATAACATAGAAAGACTCGGACAAATTGGCTGAAATTTTGACACGCAACTATTTTCAACGAACTGAAACTATGGTTAAAAAATCAGCACAAAATATGAAGTCCGTCTTTGTGTACCAAACTAGCCCGTGCGCTGTGCTGTCTATATAATTATAACAGTCATACTGGCTTTATGCAGAATATACCCCATTTTTACATAACATAGAAAGACTCGGACAAATTGGCTGAAATTTTGACACGCAACTATTTTCAACGAACTGAAACTATGCTTAAAAAATCAGCACAAAATATGAAGTCCGTCTTTGTGTACCAAACTACCCCTTGCGCCGTGCTGTCTATATATAACAGTCATACTGGCTTTATGCAGAATATACCCCATTTTTACATAACATAGAAAGACTTGGACAAATTGGCTGAAATTTTGACACGGAACTATTTTCAACGAAGTTAAACTATTGTTAAAAAATCATCACAAAATATGAAGTCCGTCTTTGTGTACCAAACTACCCCTTGCGCTGTGCTGTCTATATATAACAGTCATACTGGCTTTATGCAGAATATACCCTATTTTTACATAACATAGAAAGACTCGGACAAATTGGCTGAAATTTTCACACGCAACTATTTTCAACGAACTGAAACTATGGTTAAAAAATCAGCACAAAATATGAAGTCCGTCTTTGTGTACCAAACTACCCTGTGCGCCGTGCTGTCTATATATAACAATCATACTGGCTTTATGCAGAATATACCCCATTTTTACATAACATAGAAAGACTTGGACAAATTGGCTGAAATTTTGACACGCAAACTATTTTCAACGAACTTAAACTATGGTTAAAAAATCAGCACAAAATATGAAGTCCGTCTTTGTGTACCAAACTACCCCGTGCTGCTTAAAATAACAGTCATACTGGCTTTATCCAGAATATACCCCATTTTTACATAACATAGAAAGACTCGGACAAATTGGCTGAAATTTTGACACGCAACTATTCTCAACGAACTGAAACTATTGTTAAAAAATCAGCACAAAATATGAAGTCCGTCTTTGTGTACCAAACTACCCCTTGCGCCGTGCTGTCTATATATAACAGTCATACTGGCTTTATGCAGAATATACCCCATTTTTACATAACATAGAAAGACTTGGACAAATTGGCTGAAATTTTGACACGCAACTATTTTCAACGAACTGAAACTATGGTTAAAAAATCAGCACAAAATATGAAGTCCGTCTTTGTGTACCAAACTACGCCGTGCTGTCTATATATAACAGTCATACTGGCTTTATGCAGAATATACCCCATTTTTACATAACATAGAAAGACTCGGACAAATTGGCTGAAATTTTGACACGCAACTATTTTCAACGAACTGAAACTATTGTTAAAAAATCATCACAAAATATGAAGTCCGTCTTTGTGTACCAAACTACCCCTTGCGCTGTGCTGTCTATATATAACAGTCATACTGGCTTTATGCAGAATATACCCTATTTTTACATAACATAGAAAGACTCGGACAAATTGGCTGAAATTTTGACACGCAACTATTTTCAACGAACTGAAACTATTGTTAAAAAATCAGCACAAAATATGAAGTCCGTCTTTGTGTACCAAACTACCCCTTGCGCCGTGCTGTCTATATATAACAGTCATACTGGCTTTATGCAGAATATACCCTATTTTTACATAACATAGAAAGACTCGGAAAAATTGGCTGAAATTTTGACACGCAACTATTTTCAACGAACTGAAACTATGGTTAAAAAATCAGCACAAAATATGAAGTCCGTGTTTGTGTACCAAACTACCCCGTGCGCCGTGCTGTCTATATAATTATAACAGTCATACTGGCTTTATGCAGAATATACCCCATTTTTACATAACATAGAAAGACTTGGACAAATTGGCTGAAATTTTGACACGCAACTATTTTCAACGAACTTAAACTATGGTTAAAAAATCAGCACAAAATATGAAGTCCGTCTTTGTGTACCAAACTACCCCCTGCTGCTTAAAATAACAGTGATACTGGCTTTATGCAGAATATACCCCATTTTTACATAACATAGAAAGACTCGGACAAATTGGCTGAAATTTTGACACGCAACTATTTTCAACGAACTGAAACTATGGTTAAAAAATCAGCACAAAATATGAAGTCCGTCTTTGTGTACCAAACTAGCCCGTGCGCTGTGCTGTCTATATAATTATAACAGTCATACTGGCTTTATGCAGAATATACCCCATTTTTACATAACATAGAAAGACTCGGACAAATTGGCTGAAATTTTGACACGCAACTATTTTCAACGAACTGAAACTATGCTTAAAAAATCAGCACAAAATATGAAGTCCGTCTTTGTGTACCAAACTACCCCTTGCGCGTGCTGTCTATATATAACAGTCATACTGGCTTTATGCAGAATATACCCCATTTTTACATAACATAGAAAGACTTGGACAAATTGGCTGAAATTTTGACACGGAACTATTTTCAACGAAGTTAAACTATTGTTAAAAAATCATCACAAAATATGAAGTCCGTCTTTGTGTACCAAACTACCCCTTGCGCTGTGCTGTCTATATATAACAGTCATACTGGCTTTATGCAGAATATACCCTATTTTTACATAACATAGAAAGACTCGGACAAATTGGCTGAAATTTTCACACGCAACTATTTTCAACGAACTGAAACTATGGTTAAAAAATCAGCACAAAATATGAAGTCCGTCTTTGTGTACCAAACTACCCTGTGCGCCGTGCTGTCTATATAATTATAACAATCATACTGGCTTTATGCAGAATATACCCCATTTTTACATAACATAGAAAGACTTGGACAAATTGGCTGAAATTTTGACACGCAACTATTTTCAACGAACTTAAACTATGGTTAAAAAATCAGCACAAAATATGAAGTCCGTCTTTGTGTACCAAACTACCCCGTGCTGCTTAAAATAACAGTCATACTGGCTTTATCCAGAATATACCCCATTTTTACATAACATAGAAAGACTCGGACAAATTGGCTGAAATTTTGACACGCAACTATTTTCAACGAACTGAAACTATTGTTAAAAAATCAGCACAAAATATGAAGTCCGTCTTTGTGTACCAAACTACCCCTTGCGCCGTGCTGTCTATATATAACAGTCATACTGGCTTTATGCAGAATATACCCCAATTTTACATAACATAGAAAGACTTGGACAAATTGGCTGAAATTTTGACACGCAACTATTTTCAACGAACTGAAACTATGGTTAAAAAATCAGCACAAAATATGAAGTCCGTCTTTGTGTACCAAACTACGCCGTGCTGTCTATATATAACAGTCATACTGGCTTTATGCAGAATATACCCCATTTTTACATAACATAGAAAGACTCGGACAAATTGGCTGAAATTTTGACACGCAACTATTTTCAACGAACTGAAACTATTGTTAAAAAATCAGCACAAAATATGAAGTCCGTCTTTGTGTACCAAACTACCCCTTGCGCTGTGCTGTCTATATATAACAGTCATACTGGCTTTATGCAGAATATACCCTATTTTTACATAACATAGAAAGACTCGGACAAATTGGCTGAAATTTTGACACGCAACTATTTTCAACGAACTGAAACTATTGTTAAAAAATCAGCACAAAATATGAAGTCCGTCTTTGTGTACCAAACTACCCCTTGCGCCGTGCTGTCTATATATAACAGTCATACTGGCTTTATGCAGAATATACCCTATTTTTACATAACATAGAAAGACTCGGAAAAATTGGCTGAAATTTTGACACGCAACTATTTTCAACGAACTGAAACTATGGTAAAAAAATCAGCACAAAATATGAAGTCCGTCTTTGTGTACCAAACTACCCCGTGCGCCGTGCTGTCTATATAATTATAACAGTCATACTGGCTTTATGCAGAATATACCCCATTTTTACATAACATGGAAAGACTTGGACAAATTGGCTGAAATTTTGACACGCAACTATTTTCAACGAACTTAAAACTATGGTTAAAAAATCAGCACAAAATATGAAGTCCGTCTTTGTGTACCAAACTACCCCCTGCTGCTTAAAATAACAGTGATACTGGCTTTATGCAGAATATACCCCATTTTTACATAACATAGAAAGACTCGGACAAATTGGCTGAAATTTTGACACGCAACTATTTTCAACGAACTGAAACTATGGTTAAAAAATCAGCACAAAATATGAAGTCCGTCTTTGTGTACCAAACTAGCCCGTGCGCTGTGCTGTCTATATAATTATAACAGTCATACTGGCTTTATGCAGAATATACCCCATTTTTACATAACATAGAAAGACTCGGACAAATTGGCTGAAATTTTGACACGCAACTATTTTCAACGAACTGAAACTATGCTTAAAAAATCAGCACAAAATATGAAGTCCGTCTTTGTGTACCAAACTACCCCTTGCGCCGTGCTGTCTATATATAACAGTCATACTGGCTTTATGCAGAATATACCCCATTTTTACATAACATAGAAAGACTTGGACAAATTGGCTGAAATTTTGACACGGAACTATTTTCAACGAAGTTAAACTATTGTTAAAAAATCATCACAAAATATGAAGTCCGTCTTTGTGTACCAAACTACCCCTTGCGCTGTGCTGTCTATATATAACAGTCATACTGGCTTTATGCAGAATATACCCTATTTTTACATAACATAGAAAGACTCGGACAAATTGGCTGAAATTTTCACACGCAACTATTTTCAACGAACTGAAACTATGGTTAAAAAATCAGCACAAAATATGAAGTCCGTCTTTGTGTACCAAACTACCCTGTGCGCCGTGCTGTCTATATAATTATAACAATCATACTGGCTTTATGCAGAATATACCCCATTTTTACATAACATAGAAAGACTTGGACAAATTGGCTGAAATTTTGACACGCAACTATTTTCAACGAACTGAAAACTATGGTTAAAAAATCAGCACAAAATATGAAGTCCGTCTTTGTGTACCAAACTACCCCGTGCTGCTTAAAATAACAGTCATACTGGCTTTATCCAGAATATACCCCATTTTTACATAACATAGAAAGACTCGGACAAATTGGCTGAAATTTTGACACGCAACTATTTTCAACGAACTGAAACTATTGTTAAAAAATCAGCACAAAATATGAAGTCCGTCTTTGTGTACCAAACTACCCCTTGCGCCGTGCTGTCTATATATAACAGTCATACTGGCTTTATGCAGAATATACCCCAATTTTACATAACATAGAAAGACTTGGACAAATTGGCTGAAATTTTGACACGCAACTATTTTCAACGAACTGAAACTATGGTTAAAAAATCAGCACAAAATATGAAGTCCGTCTTTGTGTACCAAACTACGCCGTGCTGTCTATATATAACAGTCATACTGGCTTTATGCAGAATATACCCCATTTTTACATAACATAGAAAGACTCGGACAAATTGGCTGAAATTTTGACACGCAACTATTTTCAACGAACTGAAACTATGGTTAAAAAATCAGCACAAAATATCAAGTCCGTCTTTGTGTACCAAACTACCCCGTGCGCCGTGCTGTCTATATATAATAGTCATACTGGCTTTATGCAGAATATACCCCATTTTTACATAACATAGAAAGACTTGGACAAATTGGCTGAAATTTTGACACGCAACTATTTTCAACGAACTTAAACTATGGTTAAAAAATCAGCACAAAATATGAAGTCCGTCTTTGTGTACCAAACTACCCCGTGCTGCTTAAAATAACAGTCATACTGGCTTTATCCAGAATATACCCCATTTTTACATAACATAGAAAGACTCGGACAAATTGGCTGAAATTTTGACACGCAACTATTTTCAACGAACTGAAACTATTGTTAAAAAATCAGCACAAAATATGAAGTCCGTCTTTGTGTACCAAACTACCCCTTGCGCCGTGCTGTCTATATATAACAGTCATACTGGCTTTATGCAGAATATACCCCATTTTTACATAACATAGAAAGACTTGGACAAATTGGCTGAAATTTTGACACGCAACTATTTTCAACGAACTTAAACTATTGTTAAAAAATCATCACAAAATATGAAGTCCGTCTTTGTGTACCAAACTACCCCGTACGCCGTGCTGTCTATATAATTATAACAGTCATACTGGCTTTATGCAGAATATACCCCATTTTTACATAACATAGAAAGACTTGGACAAATTGGCTGAAATTTTGACACGCAACTATTTTCAACGAACTTAAACTATTGTTAAAAAATCATCACAAAATATGAAGTCCGTCTTTGTGTACCAAACTACCCCGTGCTGTCTATATATAACAGTCATACTGGCTTTATGCAGAATATACCCCATTTTTACATAACATAGAAAGACTCGGACAAATTGGCTGAAATTTTGACACGCAACTATTTTCAATGACCTTAAACTATGGTTAAAAAATCAGCACAAAATATGAAGTCCGTCTTTGTGTACCAAACTACCCCTTGCGCCGTGCTGTCTATATATAACAGTCATACTGGGTTTATGCAGAATATACCCTATTTTTACATAACATAGAAAGACTCGGACAAATTGGCTGAAATTTTGACACGCAACTATTTTCAACGAACTGAAACTATGCTTAAAAAATCAGCACAAAATATGAAGTCCGTCTTTGTGTACCAAACTACCCCTTGCGCCGTGCTGTCTATATATAACAGTCATACTGGCTCTATGCAGAATATACCCTATTTTTACATAACATAGAAAGACTTGGACAAATTGGCTGAAATTTTGACACGCAACTATTTTCAACGAACTGAAACTATGGTTAAAAAATCAGCACAAAATATGAAGTCCGTCTTTGTGTACCAAACTACCCCGTACGCCGTGCTGTCTATATAATTATAACAGTCATACTGGCTTTATGCAGAATATACCCCATTTTTACATAACATAGAAAGACTCGGACAAATTGGCTGAAATTTTGACACGCAACTATTTTCAACGAACTTAAACTATGGTTAAAAAATCAGCACAAAATATGAAGTCTGTCTTTGTGTACCAAACTACCCCTTGCGCCGTGCTGTCTATATAATTATAACAGTCATACTGGCTTTATGCAGAATATACCCCATTTTTACATAACATAGAAAGATCGACTCGGACAAATTCACTGAAATTTTGACACGCAACTATTTTCAACGAACTGAAACTATGGTTAAAAAATCAGCACAAAATATGAAGTCCGTCTTTGTGTACCAAACTACCCTGTGCGCCGTGCTGTCTATATATAACAGTCATAATACGTTTCCAAGGTAAACAGTTAACTTTAGTATGACTGTTATATATAGACAGCACGGCGCAAGGGGTACTGTAGTTTGGTACACAAAGACGGACTTCATATTTTGTGCTGATTTTTTAACCATAGTTTAAGTTCGTTGAAAATAGTTGCGTGTCAAAATTTCAGCCAATTTGTCCGAGTCTTTCTATGTTATGTAAAAATGGGGTATATTCTGCATAAAGCCAATAAACATAGAAAGACTCGGACAAATAGGCTGAAATTTTGACACGCAACTATTTTCAACGACATAAAGCTGTGGTTAAAAAATCATCTCAAAATACGAAGTCTGTCTTTTATAAAATAATAATATAAATGAAACGTAGAACTGACAAACTTTGCATAAAATGTAATCGGACACGTGATCTATCTAAACCCCTTTCAACTTTGTGAATATGTTTCTTTAGCTTGAATTTATTTGGAACCACCGTAATTGGCCAAAAGCTGTTGTGGTTACCCTGCCACCATCTTATATTATGTTTTATTGTGTAACTTTGTTCAGTTCATGTTTGTCATTGGTAAATTGTGGTAAAGCTTATAAAATAGAAAAAAAATAAAAAACTAGACTCGAGCAGAATTAGTTGAATTTTGTTGTACTTTCGTTGAATTAAATTATTGGCAATTACAATAACAATATATTGTGCTTAGTTGTTATTTATAAAGTTACGGAGACCAGTTCCAATGTCGAAGCTATGATTTCCGCTCGGCAAAATCTTCTGCTATAGCTGACCATTTTCCTTCGATCGTCTTGGGAGGTCTCATGCAGATTTCAGTACCACCACGCCGCAATACATATAAATAGCTTAATGTCCTGGGCTCAATATATCTTATCCGAGGAACAATATATACATATATACATATTATCCTAAAAAAATCTCTAAAAACAGTATGTGATAATTCACTCTGGGAACCAGACGTAGAGGGATCTCTCTCTATTCTCTTTTCTCGATTCCGAGAGCCCTTTGCTGACAATGGCAAATTTTTTTCACGTTCATGTCAGACATAACTTTTAAAAATTGAACGTGGGTGTTGATCACCTATTTTCTTAATCACATTACATTAATATATACTTCGTACATTCCTTACATGGCGTCATACCAAAAAAATACTACATAATACCTACGGAGGGAAAAATTGACGGTAAGGAAAAAGATGACGGCCTGTACATTTAACCACAATCCTTTGCGTATTGAAAACACTTTACCTTGAAAAATACTAAGACAAAGCGCTGAGACAAAATTGCCGATAGGAATGTGGTCACCTTTAATCTTCAACTACCTATAATTCCTAATAAAACTGATTTAGGTTAGCAAAGGATTGTGGTGAAATTTGTCGCCGCCAATTGGGTGTGATGTTTTTGGTTTATTTTACTTGTAGAGAATTATTCTGCACGGTGGGTGTGAACTTTATTCTTTTTAAACAGTCTAGCGTTATAGACAGAATAATATACTAAGGCTAAGTCCACACGTATATATTTTCATTTGAAAGTGTAAGGAATATTTTTCCTCCACACAAAATATAGTTTTACCATCGTATTTAAACTTAATTTCCTCCGTCCAAATGTAAACGCTAAAACTACTGGAAAATTCTTTTTTTACATTACCGAGAACATAAGCATTGGCTTAAAGCCGAGGTTCGAGGTAATTAACTAATTTAGTTCAATTGTGATACAGATGATATCTGTCGTTATATTTAATAAAAAAATAGTATTCTAGACGTGGTTTTAAAGCAATATAACAGGTCATTTAACATGCAAGGTCACTAACCTATGTATTAACCGCGGCACATCAAAGGGAATCGACGCATGATTGAACTAATAATAGTTACAAATCATTAATAATTCATAAGGAAAATTCAAAAGAAATACATGTTTAATCAATTTTTGTAAATACGTAGCTCAAATTCAGCTTTCTCTGTCTTAAAATGATCTTATCTAACCTTTCCAACGACTCCTAAACAAAGTGTTCATCATTTTTTTAAGTCACCCACTTGTGAAATAAATACAAGCATTAACAACATACGCAAACGCACTTAGCGCTGCATGGTCATTGAACTCTTTGACTTTGTAACCTTTCCACTATAAAACCTGGTTTCCATCCAGTCGTTATAGCGGCGATAAAGATCGCTAGCGACCGTCAATGACCGAAGTCGCTGAGATAAAATTGAGTCTATTCCCAGCGACAGGCAAAGATTGCCAACCATCGCGAATGACAAAATGAAAACCAGGCTTAAAGTTCTTCGCACAACGACGTACGCAACCGCAGTTTGCACTTCATGGCAGGTTAGCCCCTTTAACAGCTTTGTACTTGAAAAGTATGAAGTCCTTACTGCGCTTGCGTACGTCGTTCACGTTATGCTCATGTTTATTCACAAATTAGTGTGAATCAGGCTTTAGTAGCGCTTGAACGTCCGTGAGATTAAATACGTCGGAACACCCTTACAGAAGTGGAGAAAGTTTGGAGATTGCCCATGCATAAAACCCTCCTATCTCAACACGCTCGTCGTCATCAAACGGCCCTGGAAATGGTAGTTTAATTCCTCGGTTATGTTCTATATCAGTGACTTCAACAACCAGACAACCAGGTGGAATTTGTCGACAATGCAGAGTGTTGCGAGCTGTAACTTTCCCAGTCCCTCTGATACTGTTACTTTCGTCCATTAGTCCAAAGCGAGTACCTATTTAGAAATGGTTGTCAAGAAATATTTACATATATTAAACGTTTTCAAAAGGTAAAAATTTTCCAGCGAGAAATTTTATATGCGTGTGTATATGAGTATGAGTGTGTGTGTGTATGTGCGTGCATGTGCGTATATCTAACATGTAAGTATACGAATACGTATCTTATAGACGTTATACGTACAGTATACCACTTCGTTATATATGTTATACGTACAACACTTCATTAAATCATTGATTATTTATAGCTAATGGGAGTTGTACAGCTAAAGGATCTTGTGTTTTCTCTCAGTCAAACCCTAATAAAAAATGATCACTAATTCAATATTCTTTTCAAGGCATTTAAATTAGCCTTCTGAGTCTCGTTATTGTGTTTATAGTTCAAAGTGCATGTAGTTTTTACACAATAACGAGGCTCGGAAATCTCATTTATATGCATATTTGGCGGGCATTAATGAATAGAGTCTATGACTACATTATTACATAGTAAAAATCTCTGTACAAATTAGAGAACGATAGAATGTCGGGATTCGCAAACCCACGTAACGGTATGACAAAAAAAAAAGAGAGAATCATCCCTTCTTTCAGTTGTACCAATATTTTGTTTTTGGAAGAAGAACCAGATTCAGTTGGCAATGTTACGAGGATTGAAGCCTGGGAGTTCGTGTTTATTCCAGATGTAGGTTTTGGCAAAGTTGTGCTCGACGTTGTAGGTAAAACCACTGAAGTTGATGTTCCAGTCGTTGGTGTAGCAGGTACGGAGATTAGTGCAGTTTTAGATAAGGGTAAAGTAGGGTCTTGCGAAGTAGTGTTTACGGGTAACATTTGATTGTTTGGTTGAACTGAAGTGGTTGTTGAGTTTGTGAGAGGCACTTGAACGTTTTGGATGCAGTTGAAGTTGCGAGTTGTCACGCGACAGATCGGTGGCGATACAAGCGTTGATACACTAGTAGAAGTTGAAGTCGAGGTTGAGGTAGGTGGTATAGCTGAAGAGGTATGAAATGTCGATGAGATCTGTGAATGATGATATGCGGAAGAAGTAATTGCATTTGGCGTCTGTAAACACGGAGGATTGAACACAAACGTGAACAAATCTCTGCATTCCCACAGCTTTCTCCTTTGTCCCTGACCATACAAGTTAGATTTTCTTGGAAACATACCAATTACATCTGTAATATTTTGTGGAAGACCATTGAATTCCAGGCCTAGTTCCTTTACCCTAGAATATGGCAATGTTGAACGTCTTCCTAATAACGTACCTTAAATAAATATTATTTGCCAGAGTTAGATATTTAAAGCTATAATGTTAAAGATAACAAAATCGCTAGTTTCAAGAAAATATATTAAAAAATTCACCAGACAAGCCACATCTCACAGGAGTTCAACCTGTGTCCATATTTGTCATACGGCATTGCCTAAGATGTTACTCAAGGTGAAACATTTGAATGATAAACTAAATTAGCGAAACCCTGACACTGATGGAAAATTTTGTGACTACGCTATCATACGCCATCTAATACGCCATCCAGGAGCCGCGCATGCAGCTAATACAGCTATGCAATAAACCATGGCGACTCATGAGTGAGAAGATTTGTTTTACCGCGGTTTTCACCCAGAAACGATGGTTATGCTTTATATTCTTGAAAATAATTCAGATCTAAAATACAGAATCTTTTTTTTTTTTCATCTTTATATATCAAATCAATAAAAATATATCATTTTAATATGTATAGGTTATTTTGAGGCCACGAGAGGATATGTGATTTATTCATCCCCGAGGGGCCTCAAAATAACGCACTTAATTTTCACATGGACGAGGTTGACAGGAGTCAATAGAAAAGAAATGTTGAGGGGGTTGTTTTGCCGGGGCTATTGAATATATTCCCCGAAAAGAACAACGGAAACCGAAGCATGTGAAAATTAATATACAATATACATGAACACTCATGTTAAGTTATGCATAAAAGTTTTACCTTTCTTCAGTTCATACTGTATGGAACCATATGAAATGCTCGAAAATGGAAATTACTATATTGAATGTTTGTTGTTGTTATCGTCTGATCGAGTCTTAAAGAACATGTATCTGTGGTCGAGAATTAAATTAACTTTGGTTGATAAATTTCTACTAAAACAATTAACTGGCCCTCGTTTTCTATGAGCAATAGTTTACTCTGGCTGCGTTAACCTATAGTTGACTATCTGCTCATAGAAAACTCAGGCTCGTTGTTTAATTAATTGTTAAATAGAAACACAGAATATGTTTTCTATTTCTTAAATATAATAATGTAATTAATAATATTCATGGTGGTTTAATTTTGTAAATAAAAACGCTAACTAGACTTGAATACTTACTGTACTTTTCGTTGAAAATATTTTGAATCATTTTTTGTGATACTTCTTTTTTCTCATTACATGATACTAGAAGATTTTAACATAAAACTAATAAATACTATAAAACAGATAATAATAATTAGGATTTGATTGTTCTAGATATTCCTATAAAAAAAGAATCATTCAGTGTTATATCAATATATCCACTCAAACATACCACTCTGGATGGTGTTTGCAAAATTTGTAATAACCTCAGGGTAAGCAGACAAAAATACATTGGCTAACTTTGTTGCACCATGGTACATACTTCCATCATGCAAACAAATAACCAGACACTCTGCTCCTTCAATGTTTTCTAGTTCTGATACCTTAAATGTGTAACACAGACAGCAGTATTAAAACATTACATTTAGTTTATAACAATTTATTATATCATTGCCCAGCAAATAATTTTCAAAAAAGCCATAACGATAAAGTTTAGAAAAACATAATTTAATTTACTAACGTTTCGTCATTATTCAAGTAACATCTTCAGAGTGATAAATATTTACACGATTTCGACTAATAATTATACAAAACTGATACAAAAATAGTTAAGTATATTAGTCGAAATCGTGTAAATATTTATCACTCTGAAGATGTTACTTGAATAGTGACGAAAAGTGGCTTTTTTGAAAATTATTTGCTGGGCAATTATCTTCTTGACTAGACTACGCTTTCCGCCTGGTATATCAGTGGCTACAATTTATTATATAAAATAGAGTATTTTATTGATGCTTCCACCACTAATAAAAACAATAATCTCACATTTGATTATTTATGATAATCTCACATGTGTTGATTATTGTAGTATGTATGTGAAACACATTAGAGTTTATATAATAAACAGAACAATACATGGATGTTTGAAATACTGTATGAAATTTATTTCTTGTGTTGACCAAGATACATGTATCTCACTTGTTCGCTTTGCTCATTCGTGAGATACCCTAGTCAATACTCAAAATAAATTTCATATTTCCATGCATCCATGTATTATTCTATATATAATTACATTTTACAAATGATTAATTATAATAATTGATCTGGACCAGATAAGCTAAAGCCATTTTGTTAACATAATACAATTATCTGAGCTTTTGACCCATGAACAGGGGTTGTCTTCAGATACCATAACCTGGGTTTACAAGTCTTCAGAGACAAGGTTAATTTACATATTAATATCTAGTAGTACATAAAACATACAAAATACATTAACCCTTTAACAGACAAGTTTCTGCAAGAGGTACCCAGTTGACAAGTAATATTGTCTGGTGTTAGCCAGTAAAATATATAAGTAGGGACAAAAATGTTCGATTCCAATTGCTAAAGGGTTAAGTTTAATTATAATTAACAAACATTTACAGTAGAAACCTGCTTCATCATGTTCGTCATAATTCTTTTACTTCTTTTTACTTCTGTGTGAATCACGTATAGCTGTGTTTTGTGGTGGATTTGAAGCATTGAGGACAGATGCTCTGGTATTATATGCCCCCTTTTCATCAACAGCCAGTTCATTCCACTTTGAACCAAGTTCACAAAATCGCTGTTTCTTCTCTTTTGAATCTCCTTTTCAAGATTTAAAACACAACACATGAAAAAAATACAATTAATGATTAATAGATTAATCCATCTCTTCACTTGCAGGCCATTAAACAATCCTAAATTAGTAACATAATTTTCAATTTGGCTTTTGAAACCAAACTACTGTACATACTGTTAATCCAAATAAAATTATCCACAGGTTGGAATAGCATTGATTCATAGAACAGATTTTAGTCAAGTAAAATTAACCTAACATTAACACTACAATCATGGAAATAATATACGTAGACTTCTTATGAAAAGCATGTCCTTTTAGCATTGTTGGATGCCATTTGTTAAATATTTAAATATTCACTGCCAAAATAGTTTGAAATAGTCCCCCCTTCCCCCCAAACACAATGTTGATCATAACATAAACCTCTGGATGTGATTTCACGCACACATCAACATTGTATAGGGGGGAGGGGGGAACATTCTGGAAATTATTAGATAGTCTACGAATTAATTTACGAATTAATTTCCATGATTGTCCATAAAAAACATGGCACTTAGTCAATTTTCGCTATCCAGCAAAGGTTGTCAACTATAGTTTCTCGCTCCCTTCTCGACTAGAGTTACTCTGTTTGCACCCTTGTACGAGAATGCAAGTATGTATTCTTTCCCGGGGGGGGGGATTTGTTAAACAGGGGACTGACTTGAGGCAAATAATTTGGACTGTTTTTCTTAAGTTGTGACCTATGGTTTGTCTATGGTTGAAGTATTTCCAAAATTTACATGTACATCTAAGTAGTACAAGTATATTTTATGCAATTCCCTAGCTAGTGCGACTAATTTCAAGCCAAGGTGGCATTGGATTAAGTTGGTTTGAGCAGGCCGTGTAAATGAATATTTGTAAAAAATTGAATTTTATATTAAAATGTATAGGCAAGATTAACCTGCTTAGTTGAAATGAACTGATTTCAGTTAAGAAAGTTTGACTTGTTTGTTGTGTCAGTGATGCTTGTTATTATCATCTTAAGCAAAGCTTCCAAGACATCCAGTATGAGAAATGGGATGATGCTATAAAGCATGTCAGTTCGATTGCTGATGTATACCTTGCTCAGTATTGTCATCGCATTTGCTTCTATTTTCTTCTTTGACGAATCTTAAGCTTTGTTGATAATTGTTACTATGCATTCTTCGAGAATATTTTTACTCCTTTTTTTAAGATGATGAATAAAATTTCCCATGAGCATTCTGCCCAAATTAGAGCTGCATACCAGCTTTCAAACGTTCGAGGTAAGAAGCTGTTGCAAATGTTTCCACAGTATTCCAAGGCAGCAATATACAAGCATGCTAAGAAGCCATTGAATGGTGAGCCTGTCTTTGATAAAAGGAACATGAACAAGGGCAGACCAAAGAAGTTATCTATCCAAGATGAGAGGAGTATAATTCGTACTATTCCAAAACTCAGAGAAGAATTAGGAAATTTTACCTCAAAACGTGTTCAGTTGGAAAGTGGTGTCGCACATGTTAGTAACAGGACTATCAGAAATATATTAAATAAAGAGGGATACCATTATCTAAGATCAAGAAAAAAAGGCTTACTGCACGCAGCTGATCTCAAAGCTAGAAAAAAGTTTTGCCAGAAAGTCCGACGTAAAAACTTAACCCAAGATTTCTGGAATAAAGGCATTTCATTGTATTTGGACGGTAAAGGTTTTGAATACAAGAGTAATCCACATGATCAAGCTCGAGCACCTCGTGCTCGACAATGGAGAAAACGCGGGGAGGGATTGAAGTTTAGGTGCACGGCAAAGGGTAAAAAAGAAGGCAGTACCAATGTAAATTTTATGGTAGCCATCGCCTATGGCAAGGGCGTTGTTCTCTGTGAACAGTGGGAGGGGACAATCACGGGTGAGAAATTTGCTGCAATTGTGAAGCGTTGTTTCAGGAAAGCTTTCCTAAACTCAGCAAATCCAAAGGGCAAGCTTTTCTTAATGGATGGGTGCCCACGCCAAAACTCGAGAGCTGCAATGCGTGCTATAGAGAAAGTAGGTGCAAAGGTTTTCAAAATACCTGCTCGAAGTCCAGATCTCAACCCAATAGAGAACTTTTTTAACAGTGTCACTATGAAGTTGAACAATGATGCTATCGAGAAACAAATTACGAGAGAGAGTATTCACGAATTTTCCCTGCGCGCTAAGGAAACTCTGCAGAGTTTCAGTTCCGAAGAGATAGACAAAATAATTGACAGTATGGATAAAAGAATAATTGCAGTTGTTAAAGGACATGGTCAAAGAACCAAATATTAATTACTAGGGCAAGTTGCTTTCAATCAGTGACTTAAACATTAATATTTAGTAACAGAATAATGTCTCAATAGTTTCAACAGTCAAATTCTTACTAATTATAGTGTATACATACAAATAATATCCTACGATGTAATATCAACATAATTTATAAACATATTGGACATGTTACTACATGTTACTACATGTTACTGCACACGTTACTGTACATGTTACTATAAATATAGTAGTATATTTTACTATATATTTCAACATGTTACTACATGTTACTGCTACTTTTTAATAAAAGTATATATATACTTTTATAAAAAAGTAGCAGTAACATGTAGTAACATGTTGAAGTAACATGTTACTACATGTTACTGCTACTTTTTTATAAAAGTATATATATATATACTTTTATAAAAAAGTAGCAGTAACATGTAGTAACATGATGAAGTAACATGTTACTACATGTTACTGCTACTTATATATATATATATATATATATATATACTTTTATAAAAAAGTAGCAGTAACATGTAGTAACATGCCAAGTGTGTAGTAAAATATACTATATTTATAGTAACATGTGCAGTAACATGTGCAGTAACATGTGGTAACTTGTTCTGTGATAGAAAACGATTAATGAAATACTATATAGTAAAGTTTAATACCAAGAATAAGGTCTTGTAATGACTATTTCGTTCCGTTTTTATGCCTTTGAGCTCGTTCTAGTAACTTGCTATGTGTTCAACGTATTTCTCCCATAAGTACAAACTTGCCAAAACAATGTGGACACGGAGTTATTTGCTTTTGTTCTCTCTCTGGGATGCTGTGTGTGAATTGGAAGACTTTCCATCGTGACGCCATCATATCATCCTCACTCTTGTCTTCGGCGTTGTACGAGCCTCGATATTTGATGACGTCTTTGGACGTTGCAAATATCGGGATGTCAGTATCGATACAGACATCTGTCGCAAAATGATTCTTTGGAGCTGGTAGATTCACACGATCTCCTTCCAGCAACAGAAGCAAGCTCTTCCACTCTATCAACTCCCTTGTCCAGCGAAAATCGTTTAGCCAAATGATCTCTGTTTTGTCAGCTCCTACCCAAGCATATTTGTCTGCGGCAGGGTTGGAAAAGGTGTTGAATAACAACTCGAGGGGTTTAAACAGAAATGTTTTGCCACAGTTTGTCGCGCCGACTATCATGACATTCCTGTATTTTCCTCTTCCGAGCATTAGCAAATCTCGTACGGCAGCAGCGAACAAGATTGGATGCACTTTGTTATTAACTAAAACTTCTTCAGCGCACTTCAGCCATAGTCCATCACAGTTCTCAACACAATTACCAGCAGCTGCTTCGCGTATTATCTCCATTCGGGATGCTTTCTGTCGATTCAAAACTGCAGCTGCTTCCTTCATTCTCCAGGTTTGTTGAATGAGCTCATCAAGGCTTTTCGATGAACGGGAAAGGGACATAGTGTGCCAGGTCTTTCTTACCCTCTTCTTTCTGAACATTGGCTATTGCGAGTAAAGAAGTTTGATCTTTTATATCGTGCTTTTGAATAAATTCAGACACATCTATGTTTGAGAGCTTTTTCATCTTTTTCTTGGGAGGGTTGCTTAGAGGTTCTTCATCACTCTGAAGTGTAGTCGTGGGCGTGACTGCTTGTCTGTTTGCGCGCCTCTGACGATATGCACGCTGACAGTTCTTCGTTTTAGGGGATCCGACTTCGTCCAGGTTGGGATGATTTGGGCTGTGGTAAACATTCTCGTCATACTTGGAAATATACCTGTACGCGGTATAATATCCATCGTGATCGGAGAAATTCACCACAATTCCATGCTTTCTTTGCACAGCTCGTTTAGACTCAAGCCATTTCTTTGGGCCGGTCAGCTTCAAACGCCATATGATAGTGGAAGCCGTCATCTGAATGCTGCTCTAGGCAACATGCCCAGTGCTGTGGTCTAAATCTACTTCGTTCTGAAGTGAAGACTTCAGATACGGCGGCAGCGAATGATTCCCTAGTTGGGAATTTCTTCAAATCAGCTTGGCTGTAAGTTATAAGGTAGCTTCTCCGTGGCTTAGCACAATCTATTTCATCTCTAACTTCAGCCATCATCAACAATAATGTTGGTTGACGCCGAAAAAATTTGAAATTCCCTCCTCCAATCAATGTGTTGTTCTAATTTAATATTAACTTTTAAAGAATGTTGACATTAATTGAAAAAACTAACGCCCGGATGTGCGTGGTGATAAATA
>JAWNZC010000199.1:295000-305000 GCA_035771165.1 Paragorgia papillata | reverse complement strand
GTTAAAAAAGTGCAATAATAAAAACACGTGTATGTAATTTGAAAATAAAGTTTAATCCTCCGTAAAACGCAATATATGCATAACGAAAATGTTTAATGTGACTTTAATAATAACTTGCCATGTTACACCATTTCAAGTACTCAGGCATGCATGTTCAAGTATCCTTGCCGTAACAAATCTATGAAAAACACAGATTAAGCCGTTAGGGAACCACATTACCTTGGTGAATTATTAACTAATGATTTTTTTTGGTGTCAAAATCTACAATATTTTAAATATGTAGTGTCTATCATAATAGCATCATGCATGCATGCATATAACTTCAAAACAACATTGTGCAAAAAAGAAAAACATACAGGATATACATATACAGTTCATATGGAGAGAGTTCATTCTTTTGAGCTTCTTCTCATTCGTCGTTCATACTTTATACGGTTCATTACTTGAGTTACTGTACTATTCGTTAACAGCCTTTTCCCAGAAGCATCACTTTGACATCGCCTTTCGATTTCCTTTTTAGAGATAGATTTGTTTTGAATCATATCTGAAAACAAGGTATGCATGGTATTTATGTCGGTGTCCAGAAAAAGTTTACTGCTATTTTCTGTTGGGGCAATATAACCCAACGAAGACTCTTGATCGCAGGTTTTAAAGGCTGTTCCATCACTGTGATCTGTTTCCATCCGTTCCACTCGTTGTTGCAACGATTCGGACTCTAGGTCTTCTGGAAGCACTTCTCCGGTTTCTGACCCAATTTCGGTAAGGTCGTTGCGCAACTCTTTCCTAAGACGATCATAAACCCTTTTCGGAGACATACCAGTCAACTTAGGGTCCATTTCAATCCTTCCCTTTACGACATCAAGCTCAATTGATTGACGTTGAATTTCTTCTTTAAATGCATTTCTCACTTTCTTGAGTTCCTGGGGAGTCCATGGTTTCCTTTCTTTTGGTAGGAGCTGCTGTTCGCTGCTGGTGCTCGATCCATGAGAAGTTCCGCAATCATCGCCTAATTTTGCTGTATTAGTGTCAATGTTTCGCATAAGATCCCTGAGTTTTTTAGAAGCTTCTACAGAGGCTTTAGATTTTTCTGACAATAAATAGTACTTCTTTGCAGTCGCTTCATCATGGGCCATCAAATTGGCTAGCTTAGTACCAAGTTCGGGGTTGTTTGCGTGGACAGTGGTCACCGCAGCCTTCCGAAAAGAGGTTGATGTCACTTTAATTTCTAGGCTTGCTTTCTTAAAAACGGACTGTATAGCTTTATTTATCTGAGAAGACTCCAAATGTTGGCCATTCCAAGACAAAAAAACATTACCTTTCTTTGAACTCGTAACTTGGCATCTCATACGGTTGACGAATATGGATAACCAACTTTTTAATTTGCTGTTGAGCACAATGTAGGCTGGCCCGTGGACATGGATGGTTTTGTGATCCAAAACAGATATAATCCACTCTTCCCCTTCTTTTTTGATGCTGTTATACTCCGTCATAGTCATGCGAGACAAGACTCCCGGGCGATTGGCGTTGTCGGTAAAAATTTGGGCAAAGAGAAAATCTCTAACCAATGTATAGGTAGCTTGGGTAACTTCCCTTGACGATGGCTCGGAGAACTGCCCAAGCAATGTGATGGCTCTGCGGGCGGCTTCGCTTTTTTCAAATTTTCGGATGTCAGCTGGGGTCAACAGGTTCTGAGAATCCTCTTCTAGCTTCTTCCATCTACGAGTACAGGATTCCCTCTTATATGAAGAAGACCACATCTGTATCTTGTCCCTTGCTGCTCGTAGACTCTGTGGATCAAAACTTAATTGACTTGGTTCATCTGCTAGGAGGAAAGAAAAAAAATGTCGCAGGCTCATCAGATACGATTTGATTGTTGCTGCTTCATATTTCATAGCTTCGACATGATTTTTCACGAACTCCGTCCTGATAAGATTGATATCGAGCAGTGACTTTAAGTCGGCCGTCTTGTCAATAATATTGAGGATGGATGCGAGCTGGGAGTGGTGTTGTTTGGCTGTCTTCTCATCTTTTTTCCCCCCATCTGGTGACTGCAACCAATTTTCAAAAAGTTGGAGCACTGGATCCGTATCAACATCTTGCTCTAACTGTTCAAATAGAATGTTATCCCCTTCAAAAAAAGTCATCTGAGGATTCTGAAGTAAGTTGGCTTAGTTCGTCGTCTGAGGACATACCGTTAGATTGGTTTGAACCTTCATGGCTGGAAGTGGTTGCCATGTGTTCTCCACTGGTTTCCCCAAGCTCTGCTGCATCACTCAGTGTACCAGATTTCTCTTTCTTATTCTTCATTTCTCTTCCCCATCTTATCAATGGGTGAACTCTATTAGGAACATAAGATGCGTCTGACAACATTTTTCTATATGTTGCTGATGTTTTTTTCATTTTATGCACCTTTGTGAGATGGGCTGGCAGGCGGAAGACAATTTGATTGGCATTTGTCTACTGGGCAGCGGCGACGACGATGGTAATCTTTCTTTTTCTTTGTAACTTTTTCCCCAGCTTTTAGTGATTTCCTTTTTCTAATGTTATATCTTACCAGTACTTTCTTTGACGCTTCTTCGGTCCACTTGTGTACGGTTTTCATGTGTCTTGGGAGGTGAACAACACTTGCTGAACATGATGGCATTGGACAGGATATTTTGCGTCTACCTTGTGTACCAGGTACTGTTGATTTCTTTTCTTCGCTGCCTTCTGCATCTTTATTGGAAACGCTGTCACATTCTTCACTTTTCCGGCCTTGATCATTGGTTCTTTTATCGTTTTTCATTAACTGATGACTTTGCGACTCTTTTCCGTTTTCCTTTCCCTGTTTTCGTTTTATTTCCCGTTTCTTTAGAGATTTATTTTGAGATTCTCCTAGTTGTTCTTGTGAACTATCAGAATCCTCCAAAGAACTTTTCAACCCGTCGCGGTCAGGTTCCCAACTTGACTCTTTATCATCGTCACTTTTTGTTGTGCTTAACTAAAATATTTTAATATGAAATAATTATGAGAAACTTGACAACGTTGACCAAATCAGAGCGAAAATGAAGTTTGCATGCAAAATAATAAGCAACAATTTATCATCAAGGCGCCTTTGCATGCGAACAGTGCCTCTTTTGTATCTTCCAAGGCGAAAGAAACGAGGCTCTGCCAAAATCGTGTATTCTTAATGTGAACATGCACGATGGTTACCTGGATACAACTAAAACTTCGATGATCATTTTCACGTTTCAGAACTCATGGTCGAGTTGTTGGTAAAGATACTGCAGAATACTGTAGTGCAATAAAAGTTGTGTGCTGTGTAGGCTGTGTTGAAATAGAAATCAAAATATGTGACATATATGAAAAATAACATTTCAAAACTTCTAAATTAGGCATAAGGATATATCTAGCAGATGTTTGGATATTAACATGTTGAGAAAGTATTTTCTTATTTGAGGCATTTTGTCAAAAACAAAAAACAAACGGTTTGTCTAGCCCAAAAGCTGCGGTGACAATAAGTTCAAAGGAAATACACGATTTTGACAGAGCCGCTTTTTTTGTATCGCAAGATACAAAAGAGGGCGCGTTGCTCGCAGGGTACCCCTTTATATAAATGGTGCCATAATCAGTGCATTCATCAAGATGCTCTTCAAATAATGGGATATACTGCCAAAAAACGTTATTGAGACTTTAGATTTTGCTTCAAAGTACCCTCAAAGACTAGGTGCAGTAAATGTCATTATGCGAGAGCATGTCCCCAGCCAAATCATATTTTCTACACTTAAACAGGCCCCCTTTGCCTTAATTGGTTTTAATTTATAAATAATTGCCCCTTAAAATTATCACCCCCCTTCTTTTGAAAATCACACATGCTATAAAATGACTTGTCATTTTCACATTTCCTGACATTGACATTGCTATTTTCACATTTCCTGGGATTAGTCACCTCTACTGTTACTATATTCTTCGATTTCGCCGGTTTGAACTCTCGTAATTGCGAGAATTGTTTTGATTGTCTTATATATTCTTGACATTCTGTATATTATTATTTTGTATTTTAAAAAGTTTTTTTTTGTTTTTAAAAGTTAATATGCGGCCCAGCAAGGCGCTTAATCAGGGAAATACGTTACTCACCTTGTCTAACGGGGATTTATCAAATGCTTCATAGTCGTCGACACTGCCCTTCCAATCTTCTTCATCCTCCTCCTTGTCCTCTTCTTCATCATTATCAACCGTATCATCCCAACCATCATCATTGTCCCCATACTCATTTTGGTCTTGATCCAGTCTATCTTGCTCTTTTTTATACTGCTCCTTTATATCCTCGTCTAACATATGCTCTATGTTGTCAAGGAGGTCATCAATGACGTTTTTTAAATCCTAAGCAAAAGTAAAAGAATTGATCGAATCCAAACCACAATTTTACAAGTTCACACCAGTTTTTTCAATAATATTAAAAGAAAATCACTGACAGTATTTTCTGGGCTACCTATAAACACTCCGCTTTATCGTTTAACTCTGGCTGCATAAAGTCAAACAATTTGGCTCATCTGGGAAACACTAGCTGCACTACCAGCCGGCAGCAGATACTTTTTTCCAATTACCACTGGTAATACTGTAAGCATTATCTAGACAATTAAATTAATGTAACGGTTGGCAAAGCAATTAAGGCAATTTGGTGATATTTAGACCCTGCTTAGCCAGTGGTCTAGCCCTGGAACTTTAAATTAATTAATTAATTACAAACACAGTGTCCTGAATATGGGGGGTCCAAAAAATTGTAAATTTGGAAAATGCCATTTTTTATTTTTGGTACATGCATGTCCAGTAATTCTGTAATTAACATGCATATAACAGTGTTTGTAAAAGGTAAAATATTAGGAATATCAAGGACAAGTCATTTTATAGCAACTTTAATCAGTTTAATGACTGAATGTATCTTTACAAAAAATGTTAATTATGAATTAATTTAACAAATCTTGTTGTTGTTGTTGCAGATCGCATAATCTTAAAAGATTAAGTTTTACAGCCCCTTTCCCTGCTTATGCAGGGGTTGGCCAGTGGCTTCCCACAGCATTATAATCTCCACCACTGGACTCCATGTCTTCCTCGGTCTTCCCCCACCTCTCTTCCTTCCACCTCATATGTCAAAGTTTTCTTCACCCAGTCATCATCATCTTTCTGATGTTTCCATAAAACATGCCCCATGCACCATCTCAACCAATTCCGCTTAACAACGTCAGACACAAATTCAATTCCCAATCTGTCCCTCAGCTCATAAGCACTTGGCACTCGATCCCACAAAGATACACCATACCATCCTCATCTCTGTCTACTCCAATCTTGAACTCTGCTCCACATTCATAGTCCATGTCTCACTTCCATACAACATTGCACTCCTCACACACATAGCATTTACCTTCCCTTTCATCTTCAGTGACACCCCCTTATTTGTCAGGATCCCTCATAAATCGTTAAATTTCTTCCATGTACATTGCACGTACCCTCGTCACAGAATCCAAATTTGCTCCTTTCCCATTCAGCATATAGATAGCAAAACCTTCCAACATTTTCCAAGTACACTCCATTTCCCAGACCCAGATTGATGCTTACATCTAATTGGAATTTTAGCAACTTCAGTCCCCTCTCACTCACCCCCCCCCCCCCACCTTCCCCCTCCGCTACAACCCTGTGCTCAGCTACAGTATTGAACTCAGTTGGTAAAACTTTGTAGGGGTTGGTCGACCAAGATTACGCATCTATTTATACCCTCTGATAAATAATGTTAATAATAGTTGAGTGAGAAATGTGCATTGTACAATGAGCTGTGAAATCTATGTTACCATTTGTGTGTCTATATTCCTCAATTACTGAATTCTAGCTAAAATAATTACAATAACATACTAAAATTAAAATTACTCTGAATCTACTTCATTATAAAGAATTTAAAATATAAACTTTAACAGAATATTTTGGTATGTAATTATTTTAGCTAGAATGCAGTAATTGAGGAATTATAGGTGCACACAGTAACATAGGTTTCACAGCTGCATGGTTGCATATCTCTCACTCGTGCAGCCTAATAATGTGTCAACCATAATTATTAACATTATTTATCAGATATTATTTATCAGATGGTATATTAATAGATGCAAGACAGCTCTAGAGAGAAACAATATGTAATCATGGCAAGTTTGGTCAACCAACCCCTACAAAATTTTATCAACTGAGGTACTGTAGCTTAGCATGCAGCTAGGGAAAAATATCACCAAACAAACAATTATTATTGCTATAGTTGCCAGTTGTGGCATATCAAACAATCATGACAGGTAGATATTCCTGCGCTACACTGTTACCAGTAGATAGAATTGACCAACTCAGTTTGCAAGGTTTTATAAAGACTGCAATTTTTATACCATAGATGCAATATTAAAAATGTCTATATTAGGAGTATTGCCTAATTGCTTACTATAACCTGTAATCAGAGTAATTTGCATTTAATTACTTTATACAATGTATAAAATGTACTTTAAAAGCACTTTCCCCCTTTTTTGCAAAAGGCAATAGTATACATAAGGATCCACAGCCCATGTGGGAACCGTCCCAAATTTTCGGGAAAATTAAAACATCAAGGTGTGGCACTTAATATACCCAGTCATCTATGGTAGTTACTGTAAAATGTCTTACCTCATTTGCAAAAGCAATATGGACATTGACTTCTTGGATAGTTTCCCCGTCATTCCATTTTGCTTTAAATTCCCCTCCATTTGTCTGTATACAAAGAAAATAAGAGAATATGGTGGCTGAATTTCATTGTGCATGAAGTCAATCTGGTAATTTGGTGGTTCACTTTTTTACATTTAAACCAGCTACTGGTTTACCTTAACCACTTTAATGACTGATATTATGAAATTAAATAAAAGAGGAAACACAATCCCTTCCAATAATTGCACTAATTTATAATAATCCTCTTCCCATTATAACATAAGTATATCAACACTGATTACTATATGGCTTTTGAAAATTAGACAGGCACTTCCACACTTTCCAAATTTTCTTATTATTACATAATTGATAATTGGGTAATAAGCATTTTAAGAGCTCATTGCAAAACCATGCAGCCTCTTTTATTATTTTACTCTGTCTAATGCCAAATGAATTGACAATTTATTTTACTCGTCAATTAAAAGGAAGTCTCCAGGATAGAAAGCTGCATGGTAATTAATACAAAGTTTGGTGATTGAGCAATTTTCATTTAATACACTGTAGGTTTGTTATGACGTATCACTTGCATGGGTTTGTTGGCATATATGTCATATATATTTCATATTTTTTGTTCATACTCCATCATGTTTGTAAAATTACTGTTCCAATGAATGTGGCCAGGCACATAAAAAGTGATGGAAGTTGAACATCTGTAGTGAAAAATACCTATCCATGCAAGCACACAAGTGAAGTCATAACAATCCAAATGGTGGCATTCCAGTTGTGATTTGCAACACTGGCCTCCACACTAGATAATAGATACCGTAATGAAAAATAATTCAATCGTAGAGCGTGCTTCATGTTAAGACTATGGTACAGGTAAGTATAATAAGGCTTTTTCAAAGCCCTGCAACTTGTTTTTCTTTGAGAGTTTCTCCTTTAAGTTTAACAATAATTTAACTGACCAAAAAATTAAATGATCTTAAGTATAACTGCAGAACAACATAACAATTAATTTTATACAGTATGCATGACAAAATTACTGCATTCTGATTGGTTGAGAGGAGTACAATTATTTTATTAATTGTATACTGTACTGAGTACAATTAATAATTTTGTAATGTATATAATAAACAAGTAATCATATGATACTGCTCATACAATTAAGGATTTACACTACTCATGATATTTGCCAAATTTTGGCACAAAATGCCAAATAGTGTTAAATCCTTAATTGTACATGCTATTATATGATTACCTATACAAATTGTTAAATTTTATAATTAATATAATAATTATAATAAAATAATTTAAAGGTGGAATGTCAAGTACAGTATGTAGAGTACAATATTTTGATATATGTTATATATATATATATATATATATATATATATATATATATATATATATATATATATATATATATAATATACTATACACTTGGAATTATAACTTACTGTAACAATATGCTCAATCTTTATCAAGACTCCTAAAATGTCAGGTTCATTTCGAGACTTCTTGAAATATGTAAAATTTAAATCTAAATCGTACATCTCCTTGAAAAAAAAGCAGTGTTTTTCAATTTATATAAAGGGATAGCATTCTAACAAAATAACATTGTATAAATATTTATAATATAATCTTCTTTTTAAAGCTAGACCACACAAAACTAGATTTGTCTGTACTTTTTATCATATACTGTACTGTACTGTACTGTACTGTATAAAGACAAATATATAAATGCCTAAAGGCACTTATTAATTATTATCATTTCCACAATCCACATGATCTGGAATGCATAAAACTCTTTGTGCTTTCCAATTAATATATCCAACACGAGTCAGTGTTCTTCCTCCGATTTCTAAATACAGCCAAGCAGGTTGAAAACACGAGGCGAAGCCGAATTTAATTTTTAATTTTACAAGATTTGCCAGATAATACACACATACAAACAATCAACAAATATAAAGGAAATAAATAGTGATATAAAGTAAATACAAAGGCAGGGACTGACCACAGAGATAAATCTCCAATAACGGGGTCATGAATTATTAATGAGTTTGAGAAGTGATCAGTGGCAGTAAATTTAATTCATAATTGTCCCGAGATATGTAAAAATGATCTTGTTGCATTTCAGCAAGTGCAGAACGCGAGTGAATGCGTGCATTTTAACAACTTCATATCATCCAGAATTCATAGTTAATAGTAAAAATATTTGACTTACATGTATGTAAAATTAATATAAGCAGCTACAATGTCCAAATAATAAGCTTCGTATAGTGGCAAATATGCATGAAAGAGACAAATCACAGTCACAGAATAAGGATTGACCAGAAGTCCGACTACTCAGTCGGCGTTCGGCATGACCGCATGACATCGTCCGATTCGTCCGATATATAATGGTATCACGTTATCTTTCGTTGTCATGGCAATATCCTAGCAAAAACAATGTCATATACTGGTGCAATTTATCCAAAATGTTTTATAAATTCTATTGAAATTATTTGAGATAAGTGATATTGTTGTAAAGAACAGTGAGTTTAATTTTTAATTATACGCCTTGTTAAGGCGCAGAAAAACGAGCAACGTTTTCATCAAACTTGTTGCGCAACGTTGAGGTTGTTGCGCGTTTTATGGAGTATAAACTTGTTACTTCCGCAACAATGTCGGGGGACAAGTTTGATTGCATTTGAAAAAAACGTTGCTCGTTTCTCCGCGCCCTTAATATGAAATAAACGTATGAACTTTTACCGTACCATTTGCCTGCACAGAAGTATACACCAGCAGGCGTATTCCAAAAGTGCAAAACAAGGCTATATGACAAAAAAAAACCTGAAATAAACTGACCTGATAGGGTGCGAGTTCCCAAAACGACTAATTATTTTACCTTCTGTATATTGTCATCTTGGTGATTTGAAATATCCATCATGGCATTTTTGAAGATTGTGATTTCAACTGCATATTTTGGTCTCCCAAACCCAGACTAGTGAATTTCATGTATGTCAATTTAAGCTGTTTGCGCACTTAATTTATTTCAGTATAACAACTTATGGATCGACTTTTTTGGGCGCTATTCCTGTTTGTGTTGAATCTGTATTGCAGATGTACACAATACTTGTATATGTTCGGTTTTACTTTGTTTTTCTTTCTTGCGTTATAGTCTTACATATTCCGTTATTTGTTGTTGCAGTACACGGTTATGTTCTATGGTGTAATATATAAACAGCTGCTATTTACACGATTTAACTGAATGAATATGCGTTTAAGATTGTCGTCTTTTTTAAACGCGTTGTATGATTATGTCATGCTGCAG
>JAWNZC010000199.1:232500-287500 GCA_035771165.1 Paragorgia papillata | reverse complement strand
GCCCAAAACATGTATATCTTCCGCCTAAATATTATTTGTGCCGCTAGAAGGAAATTATGTGCGTAAATTTTAGCGTATTTTACGACCCTCGACCAACTACCCTCCACCCTCGACTTGCAACCGTTGCAAGTCGAGGGTGGAGGGTTGAACCCTCGATACTCGACCAAAACCCAAACTCCTCCAGGAAGACCTAATCTTGAGGGGTAGTGTGGCGGTCTTTCTTACATGCCTTTATTTACTAGGGGATTAGTGATATAAGATTTATATATTAAAAAATTGCACAATATTTTCAAAGATGTGTTTTATAGCATAGTCAAAAACATGCGTGAATGTTTAATATGATCTAATTCATATATATGTTGAAGCTTCGAGCTTTAGTTCACTTAGGCAACTGTATGTTTAAAATCCAATATAACTATCAGTTGTCTGTGTCCGTACTATGGAAGACATATCCGTAGTAACTCAATCAACAATTTATTTGTTGCATTTGTGCAATCCATGACGCAATAGTACCTTCTACGTGCGGAAAACGCTAAATGTAATCGTCTTAATAAAAATACCCGTGTTTATGATTCAAAGAATGAGTTCAACAGACAGAGCACTTGTGTATTTATATCTTTATAAATGAAGACCCCGGATTGTTTTATTTACATTTAACCAAGCTTCAAAAGGTGGTTTTGCTATGACCTTAGTTAAAAATCGAAAATATTTTTCTGTTAATCAACCCACAGGTTGTGTCCGACTTAACACTTAGTAAATTTAAAATGAGACACGTATATTTGCGCAATCATAGCAATCAAAAATATAAAATCTCTTTCAACAATTACGCGTATATATGTACGTAATATGTCGAATCGAATAACCTTACTTGAAGTATCGACGACAGATCAGTTTCAGTCTCAGCTAATAAACGTAAATAAATGTATTTTATTAACCGTTTGTTAGTAAGCGATTAATCAAATTTCCGGCAGATTCCGTTGATTCCGTCGATTCCGTTGATTCCGTTGATTCCGATGATTCCGTTAAATAGAGATGCCGCTATAAAGGGTACTCACATCTTTGGTGCTTGAATATTGTCACAAATTCACCACTGACTGGTGTCCCCAAATTATCTCTGGATAGAGTACTGCCTAGTATTTAAAAACCTATAGTAAGCTAAAAGTTGTCTATCAAATAAATTCCAATTGTCTATAGCTTGGCTTACTGTATATACAATTTATATATATATACATGTATATATATATAATACATGTATAGTAACCATTGTATTGTATATATATATATATAAATTCAGCAGTTCTCCTTCAGTAAAACAATAATCTTCAAAAGCTACAGGACATGTACAATACCAAGTATATCATTTTAACTTTTTGTCTGTACAGATGTACCACCCTTTTGTAAACTTCTATCATTTCTTTACCTTTACTAAGCTCCTCCTTTGCAAACAAATTATACCCACTTCTTTTCCTTACTAAAACAGAACTACTGGTAGAAGTCCTTTGTTGTTGTTCAGAACATCATTTACTGGCCTTATAATTACTTATCCAATTCTAGAAATAAGTAATCACAAAATTACTAAAAATAAGAAATTCACATTTGTAGGTAAGGCCATTATGCCATACAGTATATATTGATCAATATTATTCAAATTTCCTAATTATATTATACATATAGTCATATACTGTATATATATATATATATATATACTGTATATATATATATATATATATATATATACTGTATATATATATATATATATACTGTATATATATATATATATATATATATATATATATATATATATATATATATATATATATATATATATATATATATATATATATATATATATATATATATATATATATATATATATATATATATATATATATATATATATATATATATACAGTATATATATATATATACAGTATATATATATATATAATTGGGACCACACAGTGACACTGGTCGACAAGCTTGGTAACTCAACCATACTATAAATTAACAAATTTTACAGCCTTCCTCAGGGCTCAGTCCAAGCCATTAAGGTAAATTCAGCCAAAATATTGTCCAAAAAAATTTTCCTACAAGTTTGTTTTGGTGGTGCAGCAATCTATTCGATATATCTGTATATCGCAATGACACAGTATAATAAATATATTAATAAGAAAGTACATGAAGTGTGCTGCGTAGACAGTGTAAAAGTACAAAACGAAAATGGTTAATAATGGTTTCTGCCGAAACACCATAAAGGCCTTCCCTCGATCATATAAACCTTAAACGATCACATGCCTCCTTTATGAGTATTCCGGCCACCAACCTCTCGGTTTCTATTAAACACCACATTTGGTAGCAAATCGATATATCAATCAGTCAATGACATAAATACCTAAACTTGTGTTTCTGATAAACCAACTTCTTTAGCACAATCTGCATGCAAACCACCCAGTTCTTTCTTAGTTGAAACCATGCCATTTTCATAAAATTGAATGAGCATTTGTTTCTGAGAAGCTGATATTGCCAAGCGTTCCGTTTCCATAGCTTCAGGTACAGTATGAATATTTAAACAGTGATTTGAATACGAAAACAACACAAATCAAAAATGGCGGGTTTGAAGAACTTTGCAAGCATCACGTGTATGACACAGTAAATAATGACATCATAATGTTCAGTCATCCAGTAGGTAAAGTAGATCTACCATTAACGATTATAAGCATGCAATGAGAACTAATTAAACCTTGTTAATATTAGACGGCCGGCCAACCTCAATAAAAGTGCCTGGAAAACACCTTTGATGGCATTTCGTGTTACAAGCAGGCAACCACCACAGAAATGTAGCTTAGACTTCGACAAAGACGACTAGGCCGGTTGCCATCCGAGTTTCGGGATTTTTATGTGAAAATTTTGAGGTTTTCTACGGCTATTTCACGCGCTACGAGCTGGATTGAAAATTCCAAGTTCGGTTTCCCTAGCAACAATTTCGTTCGGGTACTTTCTTGTGATTGGCCAGGTTATAATTACATAGCCAATGAGAACACGCGAATCAAAACAAGCCCCCCGGCACATAGATACCGGCGCATTTCATGCAAATTTAATATTCGACCTCAAGTTTTTATATTGAGCGAAATCAGGCTATTATTTTATTGCAAGGAGGCAAAAGTACAACAACTGAAAGTTTGTATAAGATTGTAGATATATTCAAGCGTTTATTGTTATAAAATATTATTACAATATCGTAATTTTATTGGGTGTTGACATCTATCTTGTCGGGGTGTTGAGAGGTGCAGATTTGACTTTGTCAATTTGACATCGTTTGGCGTTTTTATTTAAAAAGTTTACTGTTTTATACTCGTGTACAACAAAGCGACTAAATAAATAAATGTTAAACAATGGCTTCAACATTGGGTTCGAAACGTAAACTGCCGAATATATTCCCCGTTACGGTTTTAAAAAAGAAGGAGGAAGAATCGGAGTATTCTCTAGATGCTTGTTTGTTTTGCCAAAAACCCAGTCACCTGTGTTGTTTCTCTGCAGATGGAAGAGAGTTGTACAATCTGCAATAGAAAGAAGGGAATTAAACGACGTTACATAAAATTGTTCGGATGTAAAATGGCATCATGCATATTAAAGTCGAGCTAAGCAGTCACCTCTATTCCCTTGTCCATCTATTATTTTAACCTTACTTACCTTTCTTTGAAACTGTATACCCAGCACTTCAAATGATACTTACTGTACCCTCTGCTACTACTAATGTTTGCCAGTCTGACATGCATGGTAGAATCTAATTCTGACAGATCTATTATTTTTTGGGAGAGCTCCATTGTTGCACTTGGCAAAACATACACACCTTCCAGTCAATAGCTTTTTTCCTGTTACTATGTGTAGAAGGTTGCTTAGTACTTAGACCTTTTGTACAATTCAAGTCAGCTTCGTCTAAAACTGCCTCATGTTTTTTTCGTAGCCTAGTTAGCTTTCCCTGGTGCATAAAGTTACTACGTGCAGACATAATTACAGGGTTAGGGTTTATAGGCCATGTGTATGATACACAAAAATGTACACCAAAATGTGTCAAAGAGAAAATGTTGAACTTCCACAATGGTATACTACATGGTGAAGTTCTTTTTACAACGATGTTAAACAACTACTAGGTGAAAAGGCTGGTTTTGTTTGACTGATTGATGCAAGATCACAACTCCTCACATACCCCAGTGATAAGTGTAATTTTGTTATTGCTGAACATTTGACTACTGAACAGGTTACAGTAGACGATGAGTTGGTTGCTGATGACAACTCTGATGAAGTTGTTCCTCTGCAAAATAACATGTTAGTAGATTTGATCCATACTACCCTACACATCCAAAATGATTTGGAAAACATGCCAGGTCATAATGCTGGATGGACTGGAATTGACCAAGAGCATGTCACCAGAGTTATACCAGATAGCTTGTACCTTTTCATTCAATTTGCTTTTGGTGCAAATGAATGAAGATTGTTTGCAGATAATTTGTGATTCATTCTTCAATTGTGTTTGGCAACCGAAGACGATTTGGTGCGACTATTTCAGCAGCAATTAAGGTGCTATTTGAAATAGAGACAAGAGAGTGAGATTTCAGCCATGGGATATTCTTCTCAGTCTTTGGAAGCCCAAACCAAACTCTTGACAGCAGTGTATACTTTCAATACTTGGCTATACAGACAGACAAGAATCTCTAATTTCATGGACTATCTGAATAACTAACTCTGGCTTTCAACCAAAACACTGGGGGAAATTGGTCAAATGTCTGGAGAGAACATCTCGGTTGTTATTCAAATGGTTGTTGTTCAAATGGTCGCTATGAAAAGTCTTCTGCTGCCAAATACATCTGGGCAACGGACCACAAAATTATTTGGAAAGAAGCTTCTCTCATCTGTACTGAAGATAACTACTTCTCTGCTTGGATTAGGAAATCAACAAGAATTCACAAGCATCAAACTATTTCTCAAGAAGACCAACCTCTCAACGATATTTAGGACAGCACTTTTCAAAATAATTATAAGCTTACCATAAGCTTTAGCGAACACAAATACGGTAAACTAATATTGTTAAACGAAATCAGAATAAAATATAAAACTTAAAGACAGTACACACATTTACCAGATCCAAAGTTAATATTTATGTTTAAGTGATAGTCATAACGAACAACAACTCAGTTTGGTTCGCTAGCTCTGGGACGACTGCTTTGCTTTAAAAGGAAATATATTATGGTTGTATCTGCAAATTACCAAAACCAACTGTAGCCCATAATATAAAGGACTTTACCGTAGCTACCAGATCCAAAAAAATTATAAAACTTTACAAATTTACCTTCTTGTCGCCTTTCTTCGAGGTGTTGTGTTCAAATTTAGGTGTATCCACGCCATGTTTCTTGTTTGTTTGTCATTGTGGCTGATGCGAATTATGACACCCGAAACTTTACGCGCGCTGATTGGATGACAGAAAAACATTAGCCAATCATCGTAAAACATTAGGACTCATTTCATTACTTCACCAAATTTCCATCTGTCGTCAACGCGGAACATCAAAGCCGTAGTGTGCTTTCAAAAAACTCCAAATTTTTATATTGAAATCCCGAATTACGGATGGCAACCCCCCAATCCTTCAAAGTAAATACTATTCGATGCGATCTAGCGTGGTTGCCTGCTTGTAACAAAGAATGCCATCAACAGTAATATTTTGGATCCTTGGCCGGCCGTCTATATACCTGTAATCAGGTGCGAATCGGGTGTGTGTTCTGTTTTGGCCGCTGTAGGAACCAAAACAGCCCATGTTTGAAAAATAAAAAATGCTCTTGGGGGCCAAAACGCCTTGTACCTGGCCAAAACAGCCCCTAAAATAGGGGCCGAAATAGACTTTGAGGTACTGAAACAGCCCTTTCGTTCTGTTTTGGCTCCAAAATGGCTCCTAGGGGCCAAATTGGCTCTATTACAATTACAGTGTGATATCGTCGATGTACGCCTCGCAACCGTCCAGGCCAGAAATGATTCTATTAACGAGACGTTGAAAGGTGGCTGGCGAATTTCTCATTCCAAATGGCATGACCTTGTACTGGAACAAACCCCACGATCAGTAAGTGGAACTTGCCAAAATCCTTTCAATAAATCAAACTATCGATACAATCATCCATTCGTGGGATTGTTAATGTATCCGACTTAGTCACACTATTGACTTTTCGGTAATCGGTACACATACGATAGCTTCCATCAGGTTTCGGCACCAGGATACATGGAGAGCTCCAATTACTTTGACTTGGTTCTATGAAGTCGTTTTCCAAAAGATATTGCACCTCCTCACGTAGGCATTTCTGCTTCACTGGGTTTAACCTGTAGGGATGTTGTTTCACTGGTTTAGCATTACCAACGTCGACATCGTGGAAAATTTTGCCTGTTCTGGTAGAAATATCTGGAAAAACGTGTTGGAATTATTTAACCATGTTCTGAAGATCTTGACGTTGATTCGGTTGAAGATGACATAGCTTGGAATCCAGATTATGTAGGACATCAGACTTGTTGAGTTTTGATGTGGCAGACAGACTAGAAAGTTCTCCTAGGTCTACATCGTCTTTGTATTTATCAGACTCAAAACTCACTAAGTTTACAGAATGTATTACCCTATCATTATCGCAATACGGCTTTAACAAATTTACATGGCACAACTGTTTTTGTTTACGCCTATCTGGAGTTATTAGGACATAATTTAAATCACTCTCTTTCTTGTCTACAACATAGGGACCAAAATACCTAGCCTGAAGGGAATTTCCAGGAACTGGGAGCAATGCAAGAATCTTATCACCGCGTTTAAATTTGCGGTTTACTGCGTTTCGATCAAACCTATTTTTCATGTTTTTCTGTGTTGATCGAAGATTTGTCCTAGCTAGATCACATGCTTTCGTACGTTTTGTGCGAAAGTCCGAAACGTACTGCAAAAGATTTAACGAACCGCCATCTTCCGAAAGGAATTTTTCTTTTAGGAGTTTAAGTGGTCCTCTAACTGTATGTCCGAAAACTAACTCAAATGGGCTAAAGCCCAGAAATTCTTGAACTGACTCTCGAGCAGCGAATAAACGTAAATGGATGCCGTTATCCCAGTCTTTTTGTGTGTCGGGGAAATAGGTTCTCATAATTTTTTTAAAGTTTGGTGAAACATTTCGAGAGCAGCATGACTTTCAGGATGATAAGCAGTAGCTTTATACTGCTTGATGCCTAAGACGTGCATCACTTGTTGAAAAATTCCAGACATGAAAGTTGAACCTTGGTCCGACTGAATAGACTTCGGAAGGCCAACTAAAGTAAAGAACTTAATTAAGGCCTTAACAATGGTTTTTGCCTTAATATTTCGCAAAGGTATAGCTTCAGGGAACCTTGTAGAAGCGCACATAATGGTCAACAGATATTGATTGCCTGCCTTAGTCTTAGGTAATGGGCCAACACAATCTACAATTACTCTACTAAACGGCTCCTCGAAGGCTGGAATTGGCTGGAAATGGGCTTTTGGATTCACCTGATTTGGTTTCCCAACAACCTGACAAGTGTGGAAAATTTTACAAAATTGCACTACATCTCGTCTAAGATTAGGCCAGTAGAAATTACTCGGAAACCGGAAAGGGTTTCGTGCGCCAGGCTAAGTATGTCAGAACGGTATGTCAGAACGGTAGGTCTTTGGCACAATGATCTGATATCTGACAGACCACTCATCGTCTGCCGAAACATCAGGCGGTCTCCACTTTCTCATTAAAATATCGTTTTTAATAAAGTAGCAGACCGGATTCTTCGCAAGTTTGGTCTCGTTAACTACTTTATGAAATACGACAGAGATCTCAGGATCATTTTGTTGTGCATTAATAACATTTGGCTTTGAAAAGGTTGCTTGAGACGATTCAGATGTTGAATTAACGCCTTCGAAAGTTTGGCCAAGAAAGGTGTCTAACATATCCATGACGTCTTCACTAGCGTCATGCTCTAATTGCTTCTGCTTACGCATGGCTCGAGTTACCGCACATGCGGGATATAAATCTGAAATTTCTCGCTTAATAGGATCAGGAGTTTGATTAACACACGGTTTATCAGTCAAAATTGGGTTAACGACTACCTTCTCGCCTGCAAGGTCATTGCCGAGAAGTAGATGAATTCCCTCGAATGGTAAAGTCCTTTTAATACCCAATAGAACGGTACCAGACACTAGGTCTGACGACAAATTGACTTTGTGTAATTGTTGAGAACTGAAGGTATCAGAATTAACTCCTCTAATCAAAACATTCTTACCAGAGTAAGACTCCTGAGAAAATGGTAAAGTATCTGCCAACAAAAGAGATTGGGAAGCCCCAGTATCTCTTAATATTTTAATAGGAACAGTTTTTGACAGATCACTTGTAAGTGATACGAAACCATTATGAATAAATGGTTGAAAGACTTCCATAATAGGGTCAAAAGAGGACTTAACCTCACAGTTAAGAGAAGGAAGTGGCTTAATGACAGAAGTGTCTTGCACATTGTCACGCATGGACTGTTTTGAAGTACAGCCATTGGGTTTTACTTCATCTTGCTCTTGTTGTCTCTGTTTCAATTTGTAGCAATCTGATATTACATGACCATTCTTTCTACAATAACTACAAACTATGTTGTTAAAAGGAGAGTTTGAAGGCTTGCCTTGAGAAGGTGGTTCAAATCTAGCAGTGGGTGGTTTGGACTTTTTAGCATCAGGATTAAAATTGTCTGGATTTTCCTTTGACAGGTTCTTAGCATCAAACACACGCTTGCTATCAAATGATGAAGAATTATTACCTCGAAAAGACCACGACTGCCTTACTTGTGAATGAAACCTTATGTGTTAAAATGAAATCGTCGGCCAAACGCGCGGCAGCTGTTAAGGTTGTCGCCTTTTGTTCATTTAGAAATACGCATATATCACTTTGAATGCATCTTTTAAATTCTTCAATCAAAATCAATTCTCACTTGGTCGTATTCCTTATCGGATTTTTCGGAGGCACACCAGCGATCAAACAATTGTTCTTTTTCTCTAGCGAATTCTAAATAGGTCTGCCTACCCGTTTTTTCAAAATTTCGAAATTTTTGACGATATGCCGCAGGGACCAACTCGTACCCCTTAAGAATAAATTCCTTAACGGTATCGTATTCCGAAGCTATATCTAACGAAAGCTGTGCGTAAATATCACGAGCTTTTTCAACTAAAACACTTTGCAATAACATGGTCCAATTTTCTTTGGGCCACTTAAGATTTTCGGCTATTTTTTCAAAATGTAAAAAATACTTATCGACATCCCGTTCCTGGAAAGGTGGAACCATTCTAATGTGTTTAGTAGCATCAAAACTCGAATCTTGTTTGGTTCCAGTATGAACAGATCCCAATTTTTCTTGCAACTCTATTTTTCTCATTTCCAACTCAAATTTCGGCTTTTCTAATCTCTCTTCTCTTTCTCTTTCCCTTTCTCTATATTCCAATTTCATTTTTTCTGCTTCCATTGCAAACCTCATTCTTTCTATTTCTGGATTTGCATCGGGATTCTTATACAAATTTAAAACACTTTCGTCAAAGTGTTCCGATTTAACTTTTTACCTCTATACTTAAATGTTTACCTAATGAGATCAGGTCATCCTTTCTCAATTTATTAAAAACCTCTTGATCAGGCTCTAACATGAACTGCTCAGTTTTAAATTCTGACATTTTATCAAATAGCTGAGCTCACACAAATTCGAAATTTACCTCCGAATAAAAAAAAATCAAAAGTTACCGAACTTTGATTTGAATCAAATTTCCCGAGACACTAACGTATACGTTCCAGCCTGAGCCCCCAATTGTTACGTGACCGCTATACGCAACAAAAAGTGGAACCTCAGCTGTTTGGTTTTTACAATTATTTATTTAATTAACAAGAAACTTAGAACAGATATTGAAAATGTTTAAAGATTAACACTAAACTAAAGTTCAAAAACTGCGTTGTCTGCGCACAACGAAACAGTCAATAGGAGATTCCGGCAACAGGTTAACAATCCGTATGGACTTGAAATGGAAGGAATAATAAAACCAACGGCAGGAACTCCAGGACTGACTTCGTAACCACTTTGATACATATAGCTCACTCTCATACATATGCATGCCTGATATATCTTCGATGGCTGCTTATATAGTTTCTAGAGTATATAATTATAGTAACATATTTCGTTCTATACTGTATATAATATATTTACGTAATTAAACATCATAGCTGACTCATGCCAAGGCACAAGTATTTACTAATTGGTTACAAGTACTTATTAAGTGTTCAGTGATCAAATAACGTCTAGTTAATTAACTGTCTTAGAATAGGCATATCCGTAACAAAATAAATTACTTTGTTTCTATGCAGAATTTTACAAGGAATCTAATGCTGTTTACAGAATCTCCGTCTACCGATCAGAAAATATTTTGCTGGCAAATCAAGGTGTCATTTGATCTGAGCATGCGCTAAGTGATGGTCATATTAAAAAATATAAATAAATTAATTTGTTTACAGGTGAACATTCGTTTCGTAGACTGTCGTATGCAGAATTTTACAAGCAATGTAATGCCGTTTACAGAATTTCCGTCTACCAATCAGAAAATATTTTGTTGGCATATCAAGGTGTCATTTGATCTGAGTCAGCAAGCGTGCACCAAGTGATGGTCATATTAAAATATATAAATAAATTACTTTGTTTACAGTTGAACATTCGTTTCGTAGGCTGTCCTATGCAGAATTGTACAAGGAATCTAATGCCGTTTGCAGAATCTCCGTCTACCGATCAGAAAATATTTTGTTGGCAAATCAAGGTGTCTTTTGATCTGAGTGAGCATTAAGTCAACATCTTCAATCCTGAACTGGTAGACCAGGTGGAAACGGTCATTACAAATCCTCAACTTGTAGAACAGCAGGAAAACACCATAATCATCAATCATCAACTTGTGGAACTGCCAGAAACCATCAGCACCAGTCGTCAATCAGCAAACAGGGAATCAGCACCAGGAACTACTAACAGACCATCAACAGAAGGAGATCCTTTAAAATATGGAAAGATAAATCGTGGTGTCGAATGTTTGTTCGACACTCTTCATGGTAGCTTAATGAATGGTAAATAACATTCTATTGAAGCAAGGGAGCACACCTGTATTTCTTCTTCTTTGTTCGGCGTTCCTTCATTTATATCTCGATTTATAGTCAGCCATCTTGAATAATGCGGTATATTCATTAGCGTATCGCAGGCGCGGGCTACGGGGCCGAAAGAAACCCGAGACCCGGAACGGGCTCAGAAATACAGGTCAATCTGGCGTGCTCCCTTGGTTTACTAAGAGTTAGTTGTTCTCACTCTCAATAGAACTTCATATTATGTGAAGTTCGATATTTAAAATGCGAATTTTTAGCAACTTACTAAGTGCAAATGTGCAATGTTGCTATCAATATTGCAAGGTCGTGCGGGAAAGAACATCCAGTTTGACTGTAAACCCCCCAATTTTTATTATGAACTTTCCTTTTATATTAAAGTAGGAAAACGTACAAGAAAACGAAAATAAAGTGGATGCATGCTGGATTTATCATTACGTTATACTTACATGCATGGTTGCCAAATATTGACCATTATTATTGTTAAAACAGCTTTTGAAATTGCATAATATACAGGATTTGTATTAGTTTTATTTAAGTGAGATTTATTGATATTAATATGTGATAATATTCATCATACCCATTTCAAATTCCAGTTATTTTGTTACGTGTGTTAAAGTGCCTATGAAATGGACAATATATCTTTTAGCATTTTTTTTCTTAGAACATATGCCCTGAATAATGAATAAAATCAAATTCTTTCCCAGTTACCATATCAAGCAATTAAGCATGTTTCTAGCATTTAACCAGCTGCAACAGATAAATATTACAATATTGATATTTAATAAAAAATATTTAAATACAGAAAAATTATAGAAGGTCAATTGTGTTTATTTCATAGGCACCTACGATCATTGACAAAATTCTTGAAACAAAGCTAACATGAAATGGTTTCATGTCCCCCCTTCCCCCCACTACAATGTTGCGGAACTCAAAACGTGTGCAATTTGCACTCAGTCACCTGCCATTACATTTAAATGTTCAGAGTAACAACATTGAAAAGGGGGGATGGGGGGATAGCAATTTATGCAAAAAAGAGGCTTAGCAATTAACATGGCATGATTCACTCCAGTCGTTTCAACTAATGTTGTCAATGATTGTAGCAACGTACCTTTAATAGGCACCTAGAACGAACGAACGAACTCACACACAGAATATAAAGCGCTGCTAAATGGAAGGGCACCGCAATAATGGTTTCAATTTGCTCTTGGTAAACTCGAGTCTTGATAAACAGCAAAACACTTCCAGATACAATGCGGGGGTGGGGGGGGGGGGGGGGTGGTGGTGGCGGAAACAATATTATAATTTTTTATTATTTTTATTTTTTTCTTCCATATTTGGTATGATTTACATTCATTTCCTGTGAAATAAACGTGTATTTTTCTTCAGATTTTTTTTAGGGTGATCGTATGTTTGATACGTGTATAAGAGACAACACCCCACAGTCATATTACACATACGAGCACAGGGTGAAAGCAGAATTGTAAAAATAATAATTTTGTAAAACATGGAAGCAGACAAACCAACATATATTTTATATGGGAAATACATCGTATGCTGGCTACAACCCCTGGTACACGTTTGAAAGTGTTTTCCGTAAAAAAAGTACCTGGAACTCATATGTCTGACAAAAGAGATGATCAAAAAATTGCTGAGCATAAATATTATTATACGTTATATGATCAAGGCGAGTACGATTATAGTGTGAAAATGGGTGAATATTGTTCGCGTTGGTGAAAAATAATAAATTTGTAACGCTCCCTCTATTACCATATATGGTATGAGAGAGATTTTTTTTATCATAAACAAAATGTTTTTTTACAAGTAAACTGTTGGAGATGATTTTTCTCACTCACTCAATGTATCATTATTAATACACCATCGTCTACGCTAGACGTAGATATTGTCGTCACACACAACCACCATGTTGGTAAAGGAAGTAGCGGATATGTATAAAATTGACGCGAGATTTATTAAATTCGTACGAATACCCGATGTGTTGGCTAGTTGTCCAGGTACACGCTTCAGAGTGATAGATGTAAAAAAAGAATATTTTCATATGGGTGAAGATAAGTTTTTTTTGAACCAGTGACTCCGGTTGGAATTTCACCAATTCCTACGCATAAATATTATTGGACGTCATCTCGGACGGGTTATGATTTTAGTTCGCAAATAGACCAATATTGTAATTGGTGTTAACTAGACAATAATATAAAAAAGTAGATTGTGATACGTTTATTGTTCAAATAAAATATCTTTTATACATTCTTGTGTGTTTTGTCTATTTTTTATGGCTCAAGTATCATTTCAAAATATCTTTTGTACCAACGTGCTTGTCTATTTTTACAATCGCATTTGTTGTAGATTTCACATATGATTTTTTTAGGATAATTTCTTCTACAAAAATCGGAAAAAACTTCGTAAACTTTACATTCGTGACACGTGTAGTAACATTCGTAATTTACGTTTTGAATGTAATAATAACAGCTGAAGCAGACACTAGTCATTTTTTTTCTAAAAAAGGAGAGAAGAGATGACAGTTTTTTATAAATTGTAAATGTCATTTTTACTATTTTTTACTTCTACATATATTTTACCTCATAAAGTTTGAATCCGTATTATAGTTTGTTCGACTACCATGTATCATATGTTTGTATTACATAGTTTTATTCCGTCTTTTTATATATTTTCATCGTCTTTTAGGTAAACTCTTATATAGTCATTGTGAATCTCAGGATGCATTTCATACATATCACTTAAAAACTCCGCTTTTGTTATAGTTTCATCCTAAACGTCATTCCACATCATTTGTGCGTCGAATTGAGGAACTTCTTTGCTCTTTTCCACTTGAACAGCGATATCGTATTTTTCCTGTCGCGTTTTGATCTCCTCTTCACTCTCATTTACACTATGATGACCAGCGCGATCGACTGCAAATACCATTTTTTTATCCCAAGTTCGAAGATGTTTAATCAAACTGCAAACAAACGTGTGTTTTGCATTGGGAAAAGGATTTTCCAATTTGTTATTCCAATGACACCACGCGTTTTCTGCAACCTCTTTTCTTATTACCGATACATGTTTATCTTGATCGGTGAAACTCATTTCTATCATTGGTTCATCCATTTTCGATTGAATGATTTTTTGCATAATATATATCTCTTTCCTTAATATTGAAATATATATTTTTTCACTCATTCGAATGATCGAATGATTTTTTTGTTTGAAAAGCAAACACGCTTTTATATTACATGGGTATGGTTTTTAATTATTCTATATGTACCTAATACGGTACATATGGGAAAAAAATTATTTCCACGACAAAAATTTTTTTATACCTAATATGGTTTTAGATATATTCCCCTAAAAAAACAAAAAAAACCCAGATAATCCAAAAATTGAAATTTGAATGTTTTACTAAATAGAATGTATAAATTCATCGTGCAAAAGATAATATTTCATTGCGTTTTGAGATGGTGACAAAACGTTGTTTTGACAGTTTAACCAACAGTAATAACAGTTCAATCAGCGTTGATAATAAGAAAAGAAAAGAGGATGAAAAAAAGAACGAAGAAGAATATATGAGTAGGTGTTTGAAAATGATTCTTATTCATGTTCCTGAATTTCGTAATGGTGAAATTGGTTTGTTATATTGGTTGTATGGGTTATTGTATATATATCAAGGTGGATTTATAAGATTGATTGAAAGAGAACTCGTCGTGCAACCTGAAGAAGACGTTGACTTTATTCGCTATCCTTTATGGTTGTATAGAGGGAAACCTAACAATGGTGAAGAAGAAAGAGAACTTCTCCCTTATGTGATTTAGAGAATAATAATCGTTTTTTGCACCCTATATGTCTGAAAGAACTGGACACTGGTCGGTGAGAATATCTTTTTATTCAGGCAGTTTGACATTGGTTTGTGATAGTTCCTTGTGTTGTTCTTTTTTCCCTCGAAACGACAATGTAGTTATGGAATATTATTTTTCAATTTTACCAAGTTATCATGCACCTTCGCAATGTGATAATTATCATTTAATTGGTTGTAAAAATGAAATCACAAGTACAGTGTGTACACCACTAGCGAAGGCGGGTAAAAGAAGATACGAGTATTTATCCCATATTCGTGAAAAATATGGTGTGAGAGCTTTAACAGCTGCATTTTTTTTGTATTCTATAGCACCTTATTTTTTTTACCATTGTTGTAGTTGGTCTGACAATCTTGATTTAGATTTACTTTATAATTTAATTGCGTGTTTTATATTTTATTGTGATCGATATAATCCTGATGGTGTATTAGCACGTAAAGTCGTTGCTACTTATAATGTTGAACGAATAAGTACATACATAAGACGCTATTTGCAACTAGAAGTAGAGGATGGAGAGGGTAATTTTTTGCATGGATTTGGTGAGAACGCAATGTATTATACGGAAACTTAATGTCGATATAAAAATTGTGTAAAAAATTGTTCATACCATATCGAGTCGTTTCGTTATAAAATGGAAAATTTAAATAGGGAAATGAGCGAGGAGGAAAAAAATGTTAAGAGAAAATTTATTTTACCATTACCCACTATATATGAGTCTTACATTAACACAACACATTTTAAAACGTGTTATAAACAGTAAAAAAATTTAAAATTTGTAATACGTTAAAAAAATAAAAATAAATAAACATTTTATTGTCTAATGAGAATATTGTCTATATATACAGTGCGCACCAGCTTATCCATTGGATACTTGTGTTTTTTTGTATTGTGTATCACCTTATTTTTTTTACCATTGTGTCTATTTCTAACCAAGACATTGATTTTGATGTGGTTTATAATCTAATTGTGTGTTTTTTGTTTTTTTTGTGAACAACATAATCCTGACGGTGAATTAGCACGTAAAACCGTTGCTACTTATAATATTACTCGAATAAGTGAATACATAGTACGATATTTGGAAGTAGAAATAATGAGTGAAAATAATGATTTGCAAGAGGTATATCAACAACAGTATAGAACGGAAACTAGTGGTGACTTTTTTATATGATGTGTTGAGTTATGTCTTATGTCCTATGTAATTGATTGATGATTATTCATGTTATTAAAATAGATATTATTGTTGGTTGTAATGATATCAAGTTACAAGTAGATAGAGAGCAGAGACTCTTCACCATATTTGGTGATTAACTGACCAATCACAGTAAGGCGTTATTTATGTAAATAGTTATATGATCATTGTAAAACGTTAGTTGTCTTAAGTCTGTCCTGTGAAATAAAGCTGTATGAGTTTATTTGCGGTTGAATTATGATTTGATAAAGAATGGCAACCGTCGCAAACCCAACAGGTTATGGGCCCAGGAGGGGACTCTTATTTAGCGGCGATGAAAGTAAATACGAGCTTTGGGAAGTGAAGTTTTTGGCACACATGAGATTACAAAAGCTACACAATGTATTTGTGCCAGCTGAAGGCGACGAACCCGAAGCGTCGAAGAAAGCGGATGCTTTCGCGGAGTTAGTCCAGTGTTTGGACGATAGAAGCCTTTCTCTGGTAATACGGGAAGCAAAAGATGACGGGCAGAGAGCGTTGGAAGTATTGAGGCAACATTACCAAGGAAAGGGCAAGCCTCGAGTTATTTCTCTATACACGGAACTGACGACGCTCAAAAGGACGGACAATGAGAACATTGTTGACTATGTCATACGGGCTGAGACGGCTGCGACAGCATTGAGAAACGCAGACGAAGCTGTAAGCGACGCGCTGTTGATAGCGATGGTACTCAAAGGACTACCAAGTAATTTTAAGACATTTTCGGCGATTGTTATCCAACGAGACAAGCAAATGACGTTTGCGGAGTTTAAGGTAGCATTGCGTAGCTACGAAGAGAGCGAGAAAAGTCGAAACGGTGGCGGCGAGACGGGAGAAAATATTATGGCCATGAGGAACGGCGAGAGATTTGATGGCGCTTGTTTCAAGTGCGGAAAAAAGGGGCACAAAAAGTCTGAATGTTGTGGTCAAAGTCGGGAAAGAACGGAAAGTGGTGCAGTCATTGTAGAAGTAAAACACACGATACGAAGGAATGTCGATCAAATACGGGAAAGAGTGATTCAGCAAAGAAAGCAGAAGATCAAGGAAGAACGAAGATCGAGAACAATGAACACACGTTTACATTTAAAGTTAGTGACAGTAGTGATTGTGGTAAGAGTTTTAGTAACAATCTTTTAGTAGATACTGGCGCTACTAGCCATATTGTTAATGATAGATCTAAGTTTATAAGCTTTGATAAAGATTTCGACCCAAATTCGCACATTATAGAGCTCGCAGATGGCAGTAAGGCTAAGGTTGTGACAGGTAAGGGCGTTGCGAAGATTAAGCTATATGACGTAAACGGAAGTTCTCGTGACCTAGTTTTAAATAATGCGCTTTATGTCCCATCATATAAGCAGGATATCTTTTCAGTAAACGCAGCAATAGAAGAGGGCGGAAGCATAAGCCTCGATAAGCATAATAAGAGTTTTAGGAGCTCAGATGGTGCAGCCTTTAATATTGAACAGGTAGGGCGCCTATATTACTTAAACAGCATTTCGTCTTCTAAGAACAGTGCAGGTACAATTTTAGAGTGGCATAAAATCCTAGGGCACTGTAACTTTTCAGATATTCGTAAGCTTGAAAAGGTTGTAGATGGAATGCAGATCACTAGTCATGAGGAGGTGGAGTGTGAAATATGCACACAAGGTAAGATGACCCAGTCTAGAAATAGGACCCCGGATGAGAGAGCTCAAGCCCCATTAGATTTAGTTCATTCGGATTTAGCCGGACCAATTAGCCCAGTCGGTAAGGACGGTTTCAACTATGCATTGTCTTTTGTGGACGATTACTCTGGTGTTATCATGATATATTTTCTGAAGCATAAATCCGATACGGTAGAAGCTACTAAACAGTTCCTAGCAGACATTGCCCCTCTTGGCAAAGTGAAATGTCTAAGAAGTGATAATGGTGGGGAATTTATTGGCCAGAAGTTTAAGTCCCTTCTCCGGGAGAACAAAATTAAACATGAAACATGTGCCCCATATTCTCCCCATCAAAATGGCACAGCAGAAAGAGCTTGGCTAAGCTTATTTAATATGGCAAGGTGTTTGTTGTTGGAAGCCAAGTTGCCCAAAATGTTGTGGACATATGCTGTGATGGCTTCAGCATATATAAGGAACAGGTGCTTCAATGATAGATTGGGCAAAACCCCTTATGAAGCCATAACTGGCATAAAACCAAATCTGAATAACATGCATGTATTTGGTGCAGTATGTTATGCCTATGTGCAAAGTCCTAAAAAGCTTGAACCTAGGAGTAAGAAGGGAGTCTTTGTAGGGTATGACAAAAATAGCCCTGCGTATTTAGTGTATTATCCAGAAAGCAGGAAAGTTGAACGAGCGAGATGTGTTAAATTTTTTGATTCAACTGAATTTGAAGACAAGAACCGTCAAATTGACGAAGAGGTTGACTCACTCCCCCGTGATATGCCTTATGTTGAGCAACAAACTAGTGTTGATGAGAATGAAAACCCAGCTACTCCACAAGTAGAGGGTGCAGCAAGGTACCCTACCAGAACCCGTAACAAACCTACTTACCTAGGTGAGTATGTTGTAGAAAGTATTACTGATAATACTACAAACCTTGCAGTAGATTATTGCTATAGAATGAATGACATCCCAGCTTGTTATTCACAAGCAGTAAATTCACCTGACTCAGCTAGGTGGAAAGAGGCAATGGATGAAGAAATTGACTCCCTAGTAAGCAATGAAACATTTACACTAACCATGCTCCCATCCAACCGTGAGATAGTTGGAGGAAGATGGGTGTACACAGTTAAATCAGGCCCTAACAATGAGGAAACGTATAAGGCTAGGTATGTAGCAAAAGGTTATTCCCAAATCTCAGGTGTAGACTACCATGAGACATTTGCACCAACAGCTCAAATGAACTCTATTCGAGTATTGATACAGCATGCAGTGCAAAACAGCATGATTGTCCATCAGATGGATGTTAAGGCAGCATATCTAAATGCCCCCATTGATTGCGATATCTACGTCGAACAACCTAAGGGTTATGAAAAGGTGGGGAAGAATGGTGAAAAACTTGTTTGTAAGCTAAATAAGTCTTTGTATGGTCTAAAGCAGAGTGGTAGGAACTGGAACGCAACACTTCATGACTACTTGTCCAAGGAAGGGTTTACACAATCCCTCGCTGATCCGTGCGTGTACCATAAGTTTGTTGCTGGTGATACCAGTAAGTGCATTATCTTGATTATTTGGGTAGATGATATAATTATTTCTGCAAGTAACTCTGATTTGTTACAAAGTGTGAAGGGAAGTTTGAGTGAGAAGTTTAAAATGAAGGATTTAGGGGTCTTGCATTGGTTCTTAGGTACTGAGTACAAATGTTCTGATGGTATGATAGAGATGAAGCAATCCCGCTATATTGAAAAGATGTTAGAAAAATTTGGTATGAATAATTGTAAACCTAAGACAACCCCATCTGTTCTTGGATTTGATAAGGTTATTGGTATGGAATCACCTGTCTTAGAAGATCCCAACTTGTATAGGCAGATTGTTGGAAGCCTTATTTATACCATGACAGGTACTAGACCAGATTTGTGCCACATTGTTACCAAGTTATCCCAACACATGTCAAAACCTACGATAGCAACCTTGAATGCAGCGAAGCATGTTCTTAGATACTTGAAGGGAACATCAGCTCTAAGTTTAAAATTCAGAAAAATGGAACACCCTTTAGAGTTGATAGGTTTTAGTGACTCTGATTGGGGAGGTAGTGTTAGCGATAGAAAGAGCATTTCTGGCTATGGTTTCCAACTGTCAGAATCAGGACCTTTGGTGTCCTGGAAAAGTAAGAAGCAGCAGACTGTAGCACTGTCTACATGTGAGGCAGAGTACACTGCAATGGCTGAAACTGTGCAAGAAGGCAAGTTTTTAAAGCAGTTGTGCATTGATTTAGGGATACTACAAGAAAGTAGTAGTGTATTGATTAATGCTGATAACCAAAGTGCAATTAAGTTAGCGAAAAACCCAGCATTTCATAAGCGGTCCAAGCATATCGACATAAAATACCATTTTATAAGGAGCGAAGTGCAGCAAGGTGCAATAAGCTTAAAGTATATCGCAAGTGAGGATAATGTAGCAGATATATTTACAAAACCAATAAGTAAAGTTAGGTTGGATAAGTTCAAACATTTTATTTGTAATTAGTTGTAAAATGGGAGTAGGCAAATCTAGGACATTGCGAGCAAGGGGGTGTGTTGAGTTATGTCTTATGTCCTATGTAATTGATTGATGATTATTCATGTTATTAAAATAGATATTATTGTTGGTTGTAATGATATCAAGTTACAAGTAGATAGAGAGCAGAGACTCTTCACCATATTTGGTGATTAACTGACCAATCACAGTAAGGCGTTATTTATGTAAATAGTTATGATCATTGTAAAACGTTAGTTGTCTTAAGTCTGTCCTGTGAAATAAAGCTGTATGAGTTTATTTGCGGTTGAATTATGATTTGATAAAGAATGGCAACCGTCGCAAACCCAACATGATGTATATTAAAAAAAATTTGAAAAAAAAAGATAAAGTGATTTGGTTTTTTTGTGTGTTTTACCCTTCTCTGTCTGTCTCTCTCTCTCTCTCTGACTCGCTCGCTGTCTCTCACTCTTTATTACGAATCTATCCAAACCTGTTCGGCTGACGTAGTGGTTGAAAAATTTCACGTTCCAGATTCAAGAGATTAGGGACCTTAAGATGCTAGGACGACGACGGCGGTTAAAAAGCAATTCAAATTTTAGCATTAAAAATAAGTCACAGTTAACTGACTACTATATTCAATACTTGAAGCTTGTTTTATAATTTTTAAAGTGTTAAAACGGTTGCAGTGTCTGTGTTAAGGCAATCTCAGACAACAGTTCTCATCACCCCACCAGTCATCGTCGTCCTGAAGACGTGAAAATGCTCTGAGTGGCGTTCTATACAGAGCGAGGACGGTGTTCATATTACTCTTGGGACTAGAAATTATTCATTATCTTTGTTTTGAAAGAAGAATCCTTTTGTTTGAAGGACATCGTCCTCGAAGTTGCCGTCGTAGATCTTAAGGTCCCTATTATCCTGATGAGAAGGTGATATGTATATATATATATATAGGGATGTTTTGTTATATATATATACATTAAAGTCTTTTGCAAACTGGTATGAAGATGAAGTGGAATGTTTTGTTCGTGTGTTTTACTCTTTATTATGGATCTATCCAAGCTCATTTTGCAGATGTGGTGAATGAAAAATTTTACGATCCAGATTCAAACCCTACATGTTGTTATTGTGATTATCCTGATGAGACAGTGATATATTTGAAGAAGAAGAAAGAAGAAACGAAAGGGAAAAAAAAGATGGTGTGAATTTATACATGTGATTAGGTGCTGAAGGAAAATACGAAGACAGATATATATCTAAGAAACTTTTTCTTACCAACATTTTTTTAAAAATGGATAAATAACAAAATGATTAGTCTAAAAAAATATGTAAATGTGTGTGAAAGATCAAAGAAAAGAACGATGTTTTTTGGCGATAAAAAAAAAAAAAAGGATTTTATTGTAAAATATTTTGCAATTTATTAAATTGTTGAATCTCACATTCTCTATCTTCGAAAACGTAAACGTCACGTTGTAATCTTTCTAGTTCTTCACATAATTCTTGATGTTGTTTATAAGTTTTAATTTTACAAAATAGATGTTTGTTTAATATCGCAAATAAAGCTTTTCCTACACGACCATTTCCATCTGAAAATGGATGAATATATTCAAGAGAAAAATACATATACGCGTGGCTACTGATTTAGTGTAAGGAGTAAAATTACGATAATGATTGTCTAATAATTCCATATAACTTTCAATGAATTCTGAGTCTGGAGGGTAATGATTTCCAACAATTCTTCTCGATCTTGAATATTCTCCACCATTTTTCATACATCGTTTGTGAAGAAAAATACATATTTCACTTATTTCCATTTCCTCTTTTTCTTTGTGGGGTACGTTACAAAAAAAATCATTTAACGCATGAACAAATCTTCCTCAAGAATACCAAAAACCCAACCCTTCTTCATACTCTTCCATTCGTATAACATCATATGAGAATATTTTGAGTTTTAAATGGAGTTCCAACTCTTTTCTATTCATTCTTTTCACATTACAAATGTAATGAAAATATTATTTAACACATTTCCTTACATTTGTTTGGGAATGTGCTTATTTTATTTTAAAAGAATTGCAATAGCAGTTGCGATAGAAAAACTTAATATAAGCCTTTTGCTTATATAATTACAAGTTTTTTCGTTTTGTTGTTTCTTTTTGAAAAAATGAAACACATTTTTGTTTGAATTTTTAAAATCGTTTACTACTTATTTTTGTTAAATGTTTAATTAGATCTTTGTCTTTTTCTTCTATTTTCTTTTCTTTGTAGCGAACTTCGCTGAGAGAATAAAACGCAATCATTTGACCTATTTCGTTTCGACCCATACTGTGGTAGATTTTTTGTAAATTTATTCCATTGAATTCACTATATTCTCCCATTTCATGTAGAAGAAGACCATGTGATAAAACACATTCTCTGATAGCGTTTTCTAGAATATCTTTACCCATACTGACCCCATGGTTTTTGAGTTCTTCGACAATGATATCCATCACACAATTTAAAAAAAAATTTTGTTCAACTTTATTTTCTGATTTTCTCATTTCATTTCTGTATCTACATTCAATTAAATCTAAATCGCTTAATTTTTCTTTTATATATATATATATGTTAACTTATTAATGTTTTCTTTTTTTATAATAAACATTCTCTTAATTTCTCTAAATTTATTCTCAGCACTAACTACCACATCTTCGTTTTTACTCGCATATATTGGGAAATAATCGATTACCGGGTCTTTTTTTTTAAAGATGTTTTTTTAAATATTTGTGTCTTTTTTCCCCTTCTTTTTCTTCTATTATATCTTCTTCTTCTTCATCATCTATAACCTCCTTTCCTTCTTCTTCATACTGTTGTTTCAATAATTCAATATTTTTTCCTTGATTGTTAGCATTCGGCTTAGTTTTTTTGGGTATTTTGAATTCGATGAATGAAGAGTCCAAATTGGGTAGGTTGGTTTCTTTGAAAGCAAGAAGGGGTAGTTGCGTGGATATTTTTTGTCTGGTGGGTGTTGTGGATGGGGAAATTGTGACGGTGGATGTGCTGCTGGTAGTTTGGGTAATGATGTAGTATCTGTAATTAGCGTTGGTGGCGGTGGCGGTGGCGATGGTAACGAAATTTCCTGAGTTGCGATAATAGGAGTACGTGGGAGGGGCGTATTTAATGCTGATAGTATTTGTTGTTGTTGTTGTTGTTGTTGTTCCATATCCATCTCTATATGAATGTCATGAAGATTAGGTGTGTTATCGTTGGAAAAATCTTCTTCCCCAATATTTGTGATTGCTCGCAATTGTTCCAAATTTTTCATCTGTTCTTTTTTTTTAATAACTAAGAGATAAAAAAAGAAAGAAAACCATAAGTAAATCAGAAAAAAAACCCGGAAAAAAAATTGTTTTTTTAAATTGTCACTTACTATCATTTAGAAGATTAACGTCAAAATCTTTACTCTCGATGAAATTTAAAACATCGGTCAACTGGTACTCCATTATTATCTCTCTTCTTTCTATTAGCTGTAAGCTTCAAAAAATGTTGGTCGAATTCTAATTTTAAAAATGTTTTTACGCATATATATATAATAAATCAGGATTTCTATTTAACCAATCAGTACAAAAGCATTTTTTTACATCATGTTTTTATTACATACTATTATATGGTACGTATTCCATATATGGTGCGCAAACCAAATATTAATTATTCATGCGTCATGACGCATAAACCATATACGGGTGTGTTCATGCGTCAAAGCAATTTTTTACGTATTGTTTTTATTACATACTATATATGGTACGTATTCCATATATGGTGCACAAGCCAAATATGAATTATTCATGGCTCATGACGCATAAACATATACGGGTGTGTTCATGCGTCAAAGCAATAGACGAGTTCAAGGTTACCGACGCCATTTTCCAGAGGAGGCAAAGAGTCTGGGGCGAGCGCGGTTTTTCGCTATATGTAAACACGTTTTTCGTGAGGTCTTTGTCTGTTTGGTTCGTTAAAAAGTGGAAATTTCTGTGGTTTTTCGATTCGAAACTCGTATTTTAGAAGCAGGTGAAGTTTAAATGCTATTTTTTGTTGTGAAGAGGCTTTGGTTTTGTATTAAATCATGTCTGTACAACCGCAAAAAGAGTCTTATACGTATGACGACTTCTTTGGGATGACAGTCTCTTTGTTAAAAGATTTTTTATCTTCGCGGGGGCTAAGCCAAAGCGGGAAGAAGGTTGAACTTGTCGCTAGAGCTTTTGGTGCCTACGAGCTGAATGTTCCCACAAAATTTAGCCAGGAAGAGATAACTAAAGCCCTGAAAGTTGAATACCAAAACCGGTTAAAACAACATGGCATATCCATTGATCCCAAGTCCATACCTGTTACAGATTGGATTGATGTCAGCAATATGCACTTCATGGTGCACCTGCATTGTTGGGTCTGGTGAGGCATGTAATCATGTTATAGCTCTTCTTTATAAAGTAAATTATGCTTATAAGAAGCACCATTGATTGAGAAGATCACCCTTGATTTGGAGTATGTCATGCAGGTTAATGCTGTGACATTATTTTACAAAACCTATGTTTTGCCATGCATCTTAGGCTATCGAGATATTTTTCGATGTCGCAAGTGTGACAAAATTATTTTGGAAGAGCCGGAGGTCAACAACAGTGATGAAGACAGTGTATGCTGTGACAGCTGCAATGCTTGGTGGCATTTACCCTGTGCAGAGTTTAACAGGAGTGAGAAAGATGCAACCTGGATCTGTAGTTATTGCCTTACAGATATGGCTACACCCCCCAAAGAAGCGTCGGTCCTTTCAACTTGTGAGGAAGAGTCTGAGGTATGTAGCAGAGAAGTGAGTAAGGACAGCACAGACCTACCTGATGTATGTACAGTTTGTCGGTTCGATGCTATTCCTGTTGGTGGAGAACACATATGTTTGAAATGCAAAAATGCAGTGCATGCATGGTGCAGTAACCATGAACTGATTACCGACTCAAGTTTATTACTGTATAACAACTGTTTACCATAGATACTTTTAAAGTTTGTGCAAAACATCAGCTTAACCCATAACTGCCTGGCTTCTGGGGGTTCTCACTTCGGTGAGTGAGAATAATACAGTGGCATAATACAGTGTAAAACAACAAAGGGGTGTTTTTGGATAGACGAGGGAGTGTTGGGTTAAGTTACTGTGTATTTAAAAGAACACACACAACTTTACGCAGAACTTTACTAACTTTATTTATACCAGTGACCTAAACTGTTCTTCCTTTAGATTCACTAAGGGCCATCCCTTGTTGGTGTAGTTAATATTATATAAACAGTTAAGAAGGTGGAGTCATTTAATTATTTATTTTATAGCTACTTTATCATGTTTTACCTAATTATTTATTTATTTATTAAATAAATACATGTAATCAAATCAATAAATGAATAAATGAAAAGGCTTGCTTACTTATATTAACTACCCCAATATGGGGTGGGCCTTAGTTATATGATATTAATCGTAGAATGAATATTACCTTTAATATTATATTTAATATTTACTCACATAGTGGAGGTAAAAAATTACAAAGTGAACAACATACTTTAACAATGTTGTCTGCTTGTGAAACTAATGTAATTGGAAGTTCATTTTTTAGGATATTAAATGTTTTTACCCTTCGAATAGCCTGTTCGACAAAAATCCTCACATTTGCAATCGAGGATGTTTTCTTAATATCTCCAGGGAGCATTTGGGATGATGCAGCGCAGCTAGGGGGTATGCAAAGGGTTGCCATTATCATCATCAAATCTTCTTTAATTTTAAAGCCCCTGTCAGCCATGATTTGATCATATGGTTCTATTACTTTTAAAAAAACCACTATTTCTGACAACAAACACATCTGAAGCACGACCTCCATATGCTGGTGATACATATGATATTGCTTCCTATTAAAACTTTAATAGTGTAATGGTGTTTATATTCACTCCACATTGTTGCAGCTAAGTCAAGAGCACTAGGTGTTTCTGTGAATATCTCAAAGCAGTCAATAATGACCCTGACCTTCGGATAAAGTTTTCTGAAGCAGTTTGGGAGAGTTTTTCGAATTTGGGCGCGGGTTGGCCAGATAATTAACACTCCCAGCTCTTTGGACATAAGCACTATCCAGGTGATAAATATGCTTGACACAGTGGCTGGCCTGACTTTGAAGCGGAAGGCAAGATCATGTCCAAGCAAGGCAAACCTTAACCGCATCAGTACAAGTAAAAACTCTTGTTCCAACGTCAATGCTCTTGTTGGGCCAGGTTTGTTAGGCAACAAAAGCAAAGGTTTGGGAACTGTTTTAGGGCTCTCTTCAAGGGTTTGTTTACGTCCGCGTTAGTACTGCATGTGTTCTGCTTTAACTGCAAGCCAATCAAACAAAAAGTTTCTGTGCCAGGGAGACCAGTGTAGAATCTAACATCAGACTCATGGGTTAACTGTGCAAATTTAAAGGAGGGATAAATACAACCATCTGAAGTCTCGGCATCATCTTCAGGAACATTTTCAGGCTGTATATCGAGTTCCACACTTCGACTTTGATCTGTTGCAGACCAATCAAGCTTCCGACGTTTTCTAGGGGAAGACGTACGTTGCCCCACAATTCAGTCATGAAACGCTCAAGAATGGCAAAAATAAACATTTCAATTAACGGTAAATAATATAATTTTTTCCAGCTATTCAGTTTGGTTGTTCTTGTCATTTTAATTACCATGTCAAAGCGTCACATCTTAGTCGATGCATCCACACCGTTATCGAAACAACCTAGGCCAGCACGACCCACTGATTGGGAGTTATGTGTGCTCTGCCAGGAAGACACTGGGGATACCTTACAGTGTCCAGTGAATTCAACAAAGGCACCCATTGGCAATGGCTACAAGTCTTTAGCAGAACACCTTGTTAAGTTTCATGAACTCAGGCACATGCCAATTGATGTAGACATAAACAGACTCGATGAAGGAAATGGCATATTAGCCAGTATGATAGCAAATAGCGCTAGCTGGCACAAATCCTGCCGTTTAAAGTTCAACCAAACAAAACTTGAACGTTTACAAAAAAAGGAAGCAACTCAAAAACCAGGCACTTCGTCCAGTGTGCATACGCGTTCAAATCAAGGCAGTTCCCAAGCTTCAGAATACGTATGTTTCTTTTGCGAGAAGCCAGCCGATTTGTTTTGTCTCCATCAAGTGTCGACGAAAGAAGTTGATTGGAAAGTAAGGAAATGTGCACTTGAGCTTGAGGACACTAATCTGATAGCCAAGCTTGCGCCTGCAGATATGATAGCCCTTGAGGCAAAGTACCACACTAAATGCCTTTTAAAACTGTATGACCGCGCAAAACAGGCAGAGAATGCACGAGTTGACCAGGATGCCCATCTTCATGGCATTGCATTCGCAGAGCTAGTATCTTACATGGAGGAGTACCGTACTGAAGAAAGTGTGAACCCAGTGTTTAAGTTATCTGATCTAGTCAATACATATAAGACTCGTCTGGAGCTGCTTGGAGTTGCTGTTGAAGGCTGGATACACAGCACGAGGCTGAAGATTAGGTTGTTATCAGTTTTTCCCGATCTCAGAGAATACAAGGAGGCGTGCAACGTACTTCTCACTTTTGATAAAGATATCGGAGATGCTCTTAAAAAAGCTTGCGAGCATGACAACTATGATAATGATGCCTTGTATCTAGCAAGAGCAGCAAATGTCGTGCGCAGAGATATGTTCAGGAGAAACCTCACATTTGATGGGACTTTCCGGCCAGGATGCCAGCAAGAAGCTGTACCACCATCTTTGTTGGCTCTAGTGAACATGATACAGGAGGGCCCTAGTATCAAGCGCCAAACTGAAGCAGTCACATCCAATGCAGCGGCTCTGTCCATATCCCAGCTCCTGATTTTCAACAGTGTGAAATATACAAGATCTGATCCCTCTAGCCATGTACGACACAGCTGTGACCGTGAAACTCCACTTCCTCTATATCTTGCGATGAAGATTCATATTGTAACACGTAGTAGAAACCTTATTGATGCGTTTTTTTTGGCCTAGGATTGTGTGTATCGTATGATCGTCTCCTTAAGCTCACATCTGACATAGCCAATGGAGTTTGTCAGCAATTTACAGCTGATGACGTTGTGTGCCCATCCAAGATGCGTAGAGGACTGTTCACGACAGCAGCAGTAGATAATATCGATTACAATCCAAGTTCTGCCACAGCCAAGGATTCCTTTCACGGCACCGGTATTTCACTAATGCAGCATCCAACTCATCAGTTTACAGGATATGACCGTGGTGTACTAGTCATTAATCAATCTACATCATCGACGAAGTCAGTTGCTCCTCTGCCAACGAAGTACACGACTGTTCCACCAGCAGCAATGAAAGCCAAACAATTCACTGTTCCGGTCAGTAGCGGCCCTGTAAAACCTCCAAATCTACAAAATGTTGAACAAGCTAAGAACAGAGAGTGAGTGGCTGCGTACAGCGACAGGAGCCCTCGAGAAGCAACTACTAGACAAGACAGACTGGATATCCTGGGCGGCATATCATGCCAGTGTTCAAGAGAGAATAAATCCACCTGCAGCGATCACTGGGTTGTTACCTCTGTTCCCAGATAGTGCGCATTCAGTAGCCATGATCAAGCATGCAATGACCGTTGTTCGTGCTGTCGTTCAACATCTCAACCCCGGACAAGTTCCTGTTATTACAGCTGATCAACCACTCTACGCTCTGGCTAAGCAGATACAGTGGAGCTCGCCGACTACCCTTGGGGAAGATAAGTTTGTGGTCATATTTGGTGGATTACACATCGAAATGGCAATTCTTAAGGTAAGTGAAACTGTGACGTGAAATTATATAGTAGAGATAACGAAGTCATGATTCGGATCAAGGTTATCAGCGATGCAACTGATGGCCAGAAGAGCCTTTAAATCTAATAACGCAGTATGGATCTGTATATATTTGCAGGTGCTTGGCGATTGGTTAGAAGACAGTGGGTGGACTGGTGCACTTGTCCAAGCGAACGTTGCTACCCCTGGCACAGGTGATTCGTTCAATAAAGTCCGTCATTTGACCAAAACCCGGCACGCACATCAAGTCACTGCCGCAAGTCTCTACGCCTTAATCAATCAAGCCTACTTGGCAAGCAGAGAGTCGACCGAAACAGAGTCGATGACCTTTGAAGAATGGTGTACCGATCGGTCAAGTCAGAGTATCCAGTTCAACTACTGGATGAAGACCTTGTCTCTAGAAATCCTGTTACTCCTGTACGTGCGATCTCTTCGAGAAGGCAACTTCCAGCTCTACATTGAATCACTGACGAAGGTTATGCCCTGGATGTTTGCTCTAGATCATACCCACTACTCCCGATGGCTACCTGTCCATATCCGTGACATGATGGCTCTGTCGGAAAAGCATCCACAGGTATCTAAAGAATTCCATGCAGGCAAGTTCGTGGTCCAGAAGACCAACAACAAGTTTTCGGCTATGGCAATAGACCAGTGCCATGAGCAATGCAACGCTGTGGTCAAAAGTAATGGTGGAGCAATTGGACTGATGGATGACCCAGCTGCACTGAGACGATGGATGGTTGCCGGCCCCGAAGTTGCAAGGATAGTATCCGAGTATGAGGAGAGTAGTATGCGAGCATCTACTGGAGACAGCGGACATCGCCACCATGAACAATATCCGGGAGTACAGCTAGCCTTCCAGAAAGACGTGAAGTCGTTGACGTGTGTGATTGACGAACTGGGAAATCCATTTCAAGACGAGAGCCCAGATCTTGTAGTCCTGGATACCAAAGATATTATGGAGTCGTCTGTAAATAAAACAGTGGGAACAGTGAAAGAAATTGGCGAGGAGCAGTTCAGCAAGTATGTCCAGGAAAGACTTGTTGACGGCACAGTTCCTATAACAGATCCACTCCCTAAGAACAAACTACCATTGTTTAGTCGCCCACCAGCAAAGTCGCCATCGAAGCAAAATCTTCAAATGAAGTCGCTAAAGAATGATTGTCACCTCTTTTCAAGGCTTTATATCTCGTGCCAAACAAGAGATGGTAATCTTGACCAGTTCTTTGCCCACGAGAATCAGTCGGCTCCACCATCGTTGTCAGCAGATGGAAAGTTGCCCCAGGGAAAGAAGGCAGATCTCCTGAGCTGCTTACGAGTGGAAGAGATGCAAGCAACGAACACTCCTGTTGTCGACGCTAAATTTCTTGACGGTGCTGCTGTTGTTCAGATGCTAAGTCCTGGCACAGCAAAGACGTTTCACGACTACGCTGATCTGGTATTTATGCCTTATGTGAGATCTCAACTAGAGTCAGCCGACAGAGTGGACATAATCTGGGATGTCTACGTTCCAAACAGCTTGAAGAACACAACGAGGGTAAAGCGAGGAAAAGTGTGGGGAATGTTCCCAGAGACACCGAATAGATCACGTACAAAAATAAGAACAATTTATTCAAAATAAAAACATAAAACCTTCTGTATAAAATCGCTTTAAAACCAACTCTTTCAGACCTTCGAACGTACACAACAACTCTCTCCCCAGTCCCTCGCTCGCCTTTTCCCACGACCACGTTTCATCCAAAACTTGCAATGTCAGCAGTCTATACAATAATGATAATCTAAACAGTTTAACACACACTCCCCCTATTAAAGTGCAATAGTAGCAGCTTTAATATTGTTCGTTTCGAGTGTCTAATCCTCTTCATTTAATGTGATCCCAACGATTTTATCAATGGCTTCCGTTTTCGCTTTTCTAGAAGATCTCACTTTGCAACTGAACATGTTTTTCTGAGGCGACTTTTCAGCTGTTTCTTCCGTTGGATCTTCGCGCGTTGCTTCCCCTTCGTTGCTAACTGTCCTTTCATTGGATCCACCAATTTCGAGATCGCAAACCAACTGAATTGGTCGTTCAATGACATACCCACTTCCCGTCTTGATCTTGAATCCTCTTAACACACCATCTCGTCCTCTGATCACGTCGATTATTCGTCCGATGCGCCACTTTGACTTGATCTTGCTGTTATCTGTGATGAGAACAACCGAGCCCTTGGAAGGCAAACCTTCTTCTTTGCTGAACACTTTAGAATGTCTCTCCTCTAGGGCGTGAATGTATTCCGTTAGCCAACGTTTCCTAAGGTGTTCTCGGCATGTCTTCTAGTACTTCATTCGTTTCGTCGCTGTATTCTTATCGTCCATCGCTTCAGTATCTTCCTCCAAGAAACTGGTTGGTTCTCCGTGGAGAAGTAGGTTTGGAGTGATAACTGGTTGCTCGAAATCCTCTCCTTGATAGCATAGAGGACGATTGTTCATAAAACATTCGACGTCGAGTAGAACTTCTTCGAGTTCTTCGTAGGTAAGTAATGCACGACCGATCGTTTTCGATAGCCCCGATTTCATTACGCCAACCAGCCTTTCGTAAAACCCGCCCCACCACGGGGCTTTGGAGAGATTAAATTTCCAGGTAATGTTCTGCGTTGTTAAATAGTTGAATAAGTCCGAGTCCTTCGTGAGAACATCGAGCCACTGCTTGGTTGCTCTGAAGGTTAGTGCATTGTCACTCACTATCTTGGTCGGTGTTCCTCGTCTGGCAACGAACTCTTTCAATCCTCTCTTGAACTCGTCAGCACTCATGCTCCTGCTTAGCTTGAGGTGAACAGATCTCGTTGTGGCACACGTGTAAAGTGCTACATATGCTTTGCTTGGCGTATTCTTGCGAGCTCGGTAGAGCAAGGGGCCGGCAAAGTCTACCCCGGTGACAGCAAACGGATTTGTCATCTCCGTTCTGAACCGCGGCAAGGGTGCTGTTGTTGGCGGCTTTAAGGTCTTCGGTCGTGTTTTCTTGCACGTGTTGCAATTGTGAACGATGCTCTTTACCACTGTTCGTAGTTGCGGTATCCAAAACCTTTCTCTTGTTTTGGCCATGGTTGAGGACACTCCCCCGTGACAGATTTCTTCGTGAAAGTTGTGCACCAGTAGTCGATCAAACTCGCAGTTTCTTGGTATGAAGATTGGATTGTATCCAGGAACTCGCCCGTCCATTCTCCATAGTCCCTTCCCGTCCTTGCGTAAGATGTCGTGGAGCTCTGTTGGTAGGCTTCCTTGAATGACTCGTACCCATGCGTTCTCTGCGTCTCTTATTTCCTCCGTAGTCAAGGGACCGCTGAGCTTCTTTCCCTTCGCGTTCTTCATGAATCTGAGGATGAAAGCTGTTACTCGTAGAAGCTTACGGTAAGTAAACTTGCTCAACATGCCGTCAATCATCTTTTCATCACGCTCGATCCCCGTCATCACCAAGGTCCCCTTGGCCGTCGTCTCTTCCACGGCTTCGTTGGTTTTGTTGATTTCCGGTTGACCTGGCCATTGGGCACAGTCCGACAGCCACTCTGGTCCCTTGAACCACAGGTCTCCGAGCTTGTTAGGGGCCACTCCTCTTGTTCCTAAATCACTTGGGTTGTTTGCCGTCGGAACGTAACGCCATTTGGTATCTCCGAGTTCCTTTATCTTCTTGATCCGATTTCGTACAAATGCCGACCAGGTGCCTTTGTTTGCGAGCCAATAGAGCACTGTTACACTGTCTACCCAGTTGTGTATGTATCGAATTGTTGTAAATTTCAGTGCCTTCATCACGTTGCTCTGTAATTTAGCGAGTGTCTGTGCACCGATTAATTCCAGGCGTGGAATGCTTGTATTCTTTGGAGCAACTCTCGACTTCGCCACCAGCAATACTTGGTTAACAGGCGTGGATCCCTAATACTCCACAGAGTATATCGTAGCGCACACTGCCACCTTGCTTGCATCTGAGAATCCATGGATTTCAAAGTGACTTCCACTGTGCGATACCACGCTCCGTGGTACAGTGATGGAGCTTTGTTGTCGCAGGTTTCTTATCCACACAAGCCATTTTTGCTCGATATCAGATGGGAGATGTTCGTCCCAGTGCGTTTTCAGCAAGCAAGTTTCGCCAAATAACAATTTCGCGGTGATCATCACTGGTGAAGACCATCCCAGGATATCGTAAACGCCGTTTATGGCTGCGATCATCTTTCGTTTAGTGATTGGCTCCTTGACCTTAAGGCAAGGTTCGAAAGAGATGGTCATGCTGTCTTCCGACTTGTCCCATGGCAGCCCCAGAATTTTTGCTTCGTTTGATCTCGGGTCTCCCACAAGGGTCTTGGCGTAGGTCTGGTCGTCCTCCTTTGGATTGCCGTTCGACTCTGCAGACTGCACGTTGCTATGCCACTTATGCAGTTCGAATCCAGCTGCTGCCATGACAGTTGTAGCCTCTTCCTTGAATTGAACTACGTCTTCCTCCGAATCGCCACCACCCTGGATATCATCAACGTAAGTGTCATCTCTCAGTGCCTGGACAGTATCATCGTACGTTTCTTCATACCTCTCCAAATGCTTTTCCAGTGTTGCTCCCAGGATGTATGGACTAGAAGTTGCTCCGAATATGACGCGCGTGAATCTGTACTCAGTTACATTTCGTTCTCTCAAGTTGTTGTACCAGAAAATTCGTTGCGCATCACGATCACATTCTTGTACCATGATTTGAAGAAACGCCTTTTTCACATCCCCAGTGATACAAAACCGTCGGAACCGGTTCCGAAGAAGAATGTCAAAAAGGAGTGGTTGTAAGGACGGACCTGTTTCCAAGCAGTCATTCAGCGATGGAGTGGTAGCGTCTGGCTTTGACGAACAGTCGTAGACAATGCGCATTTTGGTCGATTCTGCTTGCTCTCTAATCACAGGTTTGTGAGGGACATAATGAATTACATCCCCCGTGGGTTGTTCAGGAACCGGCTCTATCACCCCTTTTTTTATTTGTTCTTGCATGATGTCGTCATAATCCTGTAGTTTTCCAATACGTTCCAGTCTCCGGGTAACGCTATGGAGTCGGGCGTTCGACAACTTCCTGTTTTCTGGCAAAGGCATGCGACCAAGCTTCCATGGCAGCCTCGTCTCGTAGAATCCCTGGCTGTTTTGCATAAGCTGTTGCTTGAAGTCTTGGTGGGCAAACGTTGGTACATCCACAGGATCGCTGACACCAAGCACGTCCAGATTGCATAAGCGTTCAAACTCCTCCTGGCCAGTGTGTAGGAAGAAATTCTTCTTGGAATGCTCACTCATCTGAACACCACCACATAGTGTCCAGCCCAACATCGTAAATTCAGCACCAGGATCTTTGTCAGGTTCGTTGCCCAATACTGGATGTTCACTGGATTTGATTCGTTGGAAGTCTGTGACTCCGAGCATAATGTGTACAGGCATACTATCCATTGTTATTCCCTCTTCGCAGAACTGCAGTGGTTGAAGTCGCGGATACCTTTTCTTCAGATCACAGACGTTTGGATTTGGAAGACAAGTTAGTACATCCTTTTCAGCGTTAATGCATTCCAAGTCGATCTTGAATCCATCAACCACTGTTGACTCCACTGTTACTTGGTAAATTTCGACAAATTTGTTCATTGTTCCATACATCTGTTCAATGCAACGTTTCTCCTTCCTGACTGGTCGCAATCCCAACTTAGTGATTAAATCGCTACAGATGTACGAACTGCTGGCACCGGTATCGATCATTAGTCGCACTTTTTCCCCTTGGATTTTTCCATGTAATGTAGGATGGATTGCAGATGTGTTCCGTGGGGTGCTGCTCACATATCCTAGTTTTTCTGTCTGACTGTCATTCATCCCATCTGTTGAAGACTTCTCCAGTTGCTGACATATGGATGTATGGTGTCTCTGCCCACACTTGTGACAGCTTCGAGCTCGGCACGCTGACGCTAGATGTCCAGGGGTCGCACAGTTGAAGCAGGCTTTCTTGCGTTTCAGTATCTCACGTCGACCAGCAACATTCAAAACCTTTGTGCACTTGATACCAGTGTGCCCTGCCGAGTCACAGTAGATGCACTTCACTTGCTTGTATCCACCACTCCCGTTGCCCAATAGAAGTTTGTCGCGGTTTCTCCAACATGATTTGTTGTCATTCTGTTTGCTCTTGACTTCACTATCTTCGTTTCGCAGAGGGTTTCGATCCACATATTTTCTCAAATGTTCAACGAGTTGTTCTAACCCCCACTCTTCCCAGTCGTCATCCTTTTGAACTAAGACCTCTCGAACAGGCCCTAGCTTGTCCATAAGTGTATACACGGCAGACTGTGCTGTTTGCAGTTTCCCCATTGTGGAAAGTGTCCTGACGATCCTCGATAGTTTGTTGTAGAAGTCGTGAATCGAGTCGATTTTGTGAATGCTGGTCACCGTATGAAGGCTTTCTAGGTCCTTTATTAGTGCCTTGTGGACCTTGCTATCTTTCCCATAATTCTCCACGAGTATGCGCTTGGCTTCTTTGTAACCATCTGTTGAGTGCGGTAATCCAAGAATGTCATCTCGTGGTTTGTCCTTCACCAGCTCCAAGAGATAGTGGAACTTGCTAATCTCTGAGAGGGTTGACTGGTCGACTTCGACTGTGAACTGGTTCCAAAATCGTAGCCAATCCTTGTAATCTCCTGAAAATGGCGTTATAGTATACTTTTGTAACTTAACAGTTGGTTGAGCCCTCCTTTGATTCGTGATTCCACTCTCTGTACCTGCTTCTTCAGTTTGCTTCTGCAGCTGTATCTTTCGCATAAACCACTCTTCCTCAGCGCGCTGCTGTCGGATCATCGCTTCTTCCATTTCCTTTTGTTGCTGGAACCGAAATTTTGTTTGCTCCTGGTTGATTCTCCTCTGGTCCTCAAGCTCTCTTTGTAATTTCTCCTCTCGTTCCTGTCTCTGAAGCTCATCCAATCGCTGCTTACAATGATCTCTTGATTTACGGAACACAGCGAGGCAATCCTTTTGCTTTTCCGACCATTCACGGATGTGCTCTAGACTTTGATCATTGTCGATTAAATGCTGAAGGGTCTCGTGCTTTGATAGTTCAAGTCGCTTTATCGAGTCTCCAATTTTCTCATAAGCTAAAGCTGTATCATCTTGGCTGTTTGTAGTAAAAAGTTCCTCAGCCTCTGCCAGCTTAATTTTCTCGAGAGCTAGGCATTTTTCATGTTTTGTTTCCATAGTTTTTACAAGAAAAGCCCCGATCACTCTTCGTAATAATTGTCGATCAGTCTTCGCATTAATTGTCGGCCAGTCTTCGCAATAATTATTTACGTTCAAACAATTATTTTACCCAGTAATAAAGCTCACAATACTTGAATACACAGTTGCATAACTCCCTGTTGTTCCTTGGTAAAGTTCCACATAAAGATGTCTCACAATATCCAGTACAGTGGGTCAATTTAGTCACAATAGAAACAGACAATAGTCGCTGTTTACTGATTAAGTATCCGTGTTCACAATTCACAACTCGCTGTTCATAATTCGTTGTTCACAAGCAATATCTCCCGTAACAGTCTCTTGAGGTTTAAGTACTATAACGTCAAACAATCTCGTAAAATTTATTTAGAACACCAACCTGCTAGAATCACTTTCGAAGGCCGTGTTGATAGGTTGTACGATCTCCAAATCTCAAGCAAGTTCTCCTGTTATCCTGCCGGGGTCGCCACTTTCAGTGTGGGGAATGTTCCCAGAGACACCGAATAGATCACGTACAAAAATAAGAACAATTTATTCAGAATAAAAACATAAAACCTTCTGTATAAAATCACTTTAAAACCAACTCTTTCAGACCTTCGAACGTACACAACAACTCTCTCCCCAGTCCCTCGCTCGCCTTTTCCCACGACCACGTTTCATCCAAAACTTGCAATGTCAGCAGTCTATACAATAATGATAATCTAAACAGTTTAACACAAAAGGTGTTCGCAGGCAGGTACTCCCCACAACAGTGATTCCAGATAAAGCCATCTACGCAACAAATGGTAAGGAGGTCCTCAGTTCACTGGCAGAGGCGGATGTGGCAAACATGACCCCGTGCTCCCATGAAGAAGCAGATACCTGTCTCCTCTTGCACGTTAAAGATTCTGTGAACAAATGTTGTAGGAAGGTAAGCATCCGAACGGTTGACACAGATGTCGTAGTATTGGCTATTGCTAATTTTGACAAGATTAAACCTGACGAGCTATGGATGGCTTTTGGTACTGGCGCAAGTTTCAAGTACATCCCTGTCCATCACCTTGTGGAATCGATTGAGCCGCGGGTGTGTAGCACTCTACCTGTTTTCCATGCCCTGACAAGTTGCGACACCACTTCCTCATTTGGTGGTCGAGGTAAGAAGACTGCCTGGGACACGTGGTTGAGTTTCCCAGATGTGACTGACGGATTTGAAGCAATCATGCAGATGCCCGGAGATATCAACGATGAAGTTCTGTCGCAATTGGAACGGTTTGTGGTGCTGTTGTACGAGCGCACAAGTGACCAAATGAGAGTGAATGACGCCCGTAAGCACCTGTTTGCCCAGAAGTCGAGAAGTCTTGAGAACATTCCACCAACTGAAGCAGCACTGATACAGCATATCAAGCGAGCATGTTATCAAGCAAACATATGGAACCAGGCATTGGTTCCAGACCCTCAGCTGCCTAGCCCTTCCCACTGGGGCTGGAAGGCAAGCAGTGATGGGTGGACACCACTGTGGACAACACTTCCAGAGGCTTCGTCTTCTTGCTACGAGTTGTTACACTGCGGGTGTAAGAAGGGTTGCACAGCCCGATGCAAATGCGTTAAAGCAACATTGAGATGCACTGCTCTCTGCTCGTGTTCTGGAGAATGTTAACATTGCAGTAGTTTTCATAGTGACTTGGCAAGATCACATAGAGCAACAAATAACACTGTTCGAATTCAAGCTAAACAGTTTAAAAATAGTTATAGGATCCGTATTTCCTGAATGCAGCAGACATTTAATTTATTTGAATCAGATTATGATTCTGCTTTGGTATTTTAAAGTTACTCAAGGTCAAAAGTCAAAGTTCAAAAGTCATAATACAGAAACTATAACTCTAAAGGATAAAGTTGTGTTGTGTTCTAGTTTATTGATGATTAAAGATGATTTTAGGCGTTTGCCACCAAATATATTTAAATTTCCATTATGCCAGTAATATTTACTTGTTATTTTTAACTGGATGACGTAATTGACCTCTCGAAGACGTCACAGGTCAAATATCAGATGGCTCCACATCTGAAAATAAACTTAAAGTTCTGATTGTTCACTGTGGAAAGTTTCATGCTTTTAGGTAAAAGTGCACACCTATGTTCATTTTTAAGCGTTATCCGCTGTACTATACACCCCACCCCACCCCTAAATGTGGAATTGATAATAGTTAACGGATCACCACAACGGGTCACCGTCTATGAACATGTACAAAAACAACTCTGCAGAATACGCCAGCCGCACATTAAAGACATCAAATGTGAAGTCTGCTCCGTCGTACCATGGTGGAGTTTGTGTTTTAAAATTGTGGTGGGAAATCACTATACAACGAGCCGATTGTGCAATGGTGACCCGTTCAGACCAAAATAGAATATAACATATATGGATTATCTTCTTTATCTTTACGGATCACCATGGTGATCCGTCGTTTAGTGCCTTGTAAGACACTTCAAATCATTTCAAAACCCCAGCATATGTTGAATAACATATAAATGTTTAAATGTACTAGGAAACAGAGCTTGTACAACCTAAACATAGTATGTAATTTCGAGCTTTTAAAATGGTGACCCGTTGACAGCACCATCCTGCATATGAATACTGATTATGCTAATTGGATTATACTGCTAAAACGCATGTCCCGATAATTGTACAGAGTTCAATGAAGAATAAATTCCGCAAAACAACGTGGACATGATGGGATACTGATTTGTTCATCCTGCGGGATTTGTGAAAAGAAATGAAAACAACGCCATCTCACTCTCATCATTATTAAATAAACTCTTCTGACTTGGCGATTTCGAAGCGACTCGTTATGTAATTGCTCATCGTTATCCATTTGATCTTTAAATTTATAACAGCATTAGCTACAAAATTCACCGCACTCTACTGACTCTTCCTCTGATCGATACTGCTGTGACAAGATTGATGTGCACTCCGTTTGCTATGTGCATTGCATAAGAACTGTCAAATGTTGGTCTTGCCAATTTAATAACTTCAATTATCACTGCTTTCTACTTATAGTGTGTACATTTATTCTCTTTTTTTTTGCGCTACATATTATTTCTTTCTGTCATAAATAAACATAATATACATGGGTGTTATTGTTCTAACATGTGTGCTAATTTTTTTGGATGAATTTCGTCATATTTCACTTGTATTATTATTAGTAATAATCTACACCCGCGTCTGACGCAATTAAGCCCCGAAAGTCTGCATTCCAAACGTTCCTGTTGTACACAATCACATGCAAAATAAACGAGACACTCCATGCTCCCGAACCCTCTCCAATGTTGGTTAGTGATGGTTTGCACTGTTGGAGGCTTTCCTTTGAATTTCGAGCTCAAATAGCAACATTGAAGGGGGGAAGGGGGACAAGCCTTTGAAAATTAAGGTGGCACATTTTATTTTGCATGAGATTGTAGGTATGAAAAGTCACAAAATTTCGTGCACTTATTTTAAATACTAAAAAAGTTCAAGGATTTAAATTCGCCACGGGCAGATCCCCCCCCCCCCCCCCATTCTAGATAGGGTTAATATCCATAAATGTTAAGATCATTACATCAGCCTTTTATTAATATTGCTCTTCTATAGGTTAGTTTAACCTTTAGAAAGGCTATGTGTACGGTTACTTTTTGTGTAAATTTAAAATTCAATTTTTTAAGAAATTATATCAAGTCACCTAGATTGTACTGTCTTCAGGCTTTAAACTGATTTTGACAATTGTTTTAATTATTTTCAGCTGGATGTGTTATCAACAAAAACTAATAAAACAAATGTGACAACTCAGGAAAGATTGGAACTAGAACCATACATTCTTGAAGCTGGCATAGATCCTGACAATATTCTTGAGAGTCATGAATTGGTAATTCAAGGATTAATGATGTTTCATGTCATAGACAAAAGGAGACCCGAACTTACTGATATAGCAAAAGGTAAGTCACTGTGGTCGTTTTCGATGGCTTTAAATTTAATATTGATCGTTTTCACTGATGTAACAAATTTTTGCATCCTAGTTTTAATTCTCACTAATATGTTTCCTATGTTGCACATAGCAGACAAAAATGCACCGAGGGCAATAATCAGATACAGTGATTGGCGGCTGAATTAAAATGTCAAATATTCACTTGATTACCACAGAGTGCTATTAATTGTTAGTTGATCACTTGATCAACCATCACGGTGTCCCACAAAAAAACCCAACCAAAAGCCTAAGTTTAATCAAAATGATCAGATTTAAACACCCAATGGCTTAATCATTAATTTTAAAGCCTAGGGTAAAAATAAAGCGTAAATTTCTGTGGAAGAAATAGTTTTCCACAACCTAAGCCTAGGGTAAATAAGGCGTAAATTTCTGTGGAAGAAATAGTTTTCCACAACCTTTGAAATAACGTTATGATAATGTCAGCAATCACCAAATTTGGAACTCTGAACTCTAGTCAAGTCTAGTCTAGTCTAGTCTAGTCTAGTCTAGTCTAGTCTAGTCTAGTCTAGTCTAGTCTAGTCTAGTCTAGTCTAGTCTAGTCTAGTCTAGAAAGAGTAATATCAGCCTAAAATTTTCAACAAATAGACACAACAATTACATCATTACGAAACATGTATCATGCTTACTGAGTTACTGTGTCATGATAATACTTAATTTACATTTTTGAATGTCTATGTCACATCACTTAAAAATGTCCTGTAACTCAATACAGCTTTTTCAGTTTTTGATGTCTCACTCAGTCTAAACTATTCAATCTTCTTCAATTTAATGACTGCATGTTTGAAACTCTGCTTATGGTATGTTTTAAGTTACACTTATTTTCTTTACTATACATGAATGTAGGAATGGATGAAGTCGGTCTTACAGCATATCTTATCAAATGCTCTACTTTAACGAAGTTGGTTTTTCCCTTGGAATATGAAAGAACCATAGTGGCAAAAGATGTGATAGAAAGCATATCCTTCCAAGGAAAAGATGAAAGTGAAGAAAATTGTTTAACTTCCAATTTTTTCTTACAGTATATAAATGAAATTAGTGAAAGGAAGGAAGGTACAGTATAGTATTTATAGTACTGGTATATATTTACTGACTTTTCATGTCACAATTGTCATTATTCTAACTTTGCCTTTTCTACCAGTATTTCACTCGTATTCGAGGTTTAAATAATGACAGGATATTCAATAAAAACACAAGCAAGTAGTTTGATATTACTGTATAAGAAAGTACAGAATATTAGTAAAAATACCGAAAAAACGCTGTCATTGGGTCAGTTGTTACACTGTTACTAGCGACATAGTTTAGAGATGTACCGTATGGTTAATACATTTAATTACTGTAATACTATAGAAAACAAGATTTCCTTATGTGTTATAATTTTATTTTCAGATGATGCTGAAGTAGTGGACCTCATCTCGTTTTGGACTGGGAGTAATAGCCATCAATGTGGGACAGGATCTCTTTTGGTAAAATTCGATGGTAAAGCGAATGATTTGCCCCTTTCTGAAACATGCTTTAAAGCTATTATCATACCAACAAAGCACACCAATTTTGAATCGTTCAAGGCAAACATGGATATAGCTTTGAAGTTTGGTTCCAATGGATTCTGTTTCAATTAATCATTTAATCAGAGACTATTCTGTGTAGACTACAGTAAAAACCCACGTGTAAGAAGAATAACTTTCTGTAAAGGTTCTTATATACAGTATTTTGGTGTATTTTGTTTTAGTGGCAAGGGTTGTGCAACCAGAGGAACTACTAGTGTGTTTTATGCATTTATACCTTTATATTGCTTACAGTTTTGTTAGATCCTTATAGAGTGTTACAGCGTATGCCACTGACATACATGCAAATTACTACTATGGTAATTGAACAATGTTACAAAATGTTTCAACTCCTTCCAAAAAAGTTAAACCTGTTGTTTGAGGTAGCATGTTAAGTTGCCTCTCGTTAAATGGACACGCAGTGCTTGGTACCTCTACAACATTTTCTGATGGCTCTGGGATAGGACCATGCCAGTCCACACCATAGTTGTTGTCAACCTAAATAAGACAAAATTAATGTTAATATTACTAAATATATAAAATCAATCTACTGTATTGTGGTACCTGTGATGTGTCATTGCCAGTTGCTTGCAAATGTCCAGCCAGTTGCAGCCCTGTTACCCACAACTGTAATGGAGTCTGATTTCTTTCAGTCCGAATCGGATGGTTAATCCATGTATCCCTCCAGGTCTTTAAATGCCTATTTATGACAGGCAGGAACACATAATGTAAACTCCATATGTGCGATTCGTCATCTGGGTGGAGAATACCCTGATGTTCCATGAAATAGAACAGATTGTAAAATAGGCTGAGGCAGCCACCAAACACATCTCTCCAAAGACGTTCTATTCTTTGATTGTGCGTGCTCCGTCCTAGGATCAAGGCAAAATGTTCATTACTTGTCACAAATTTTTTATAGCAATTGTTTTTAAGGTGTAAATACAATTAAATAGTTACTGAGAAAAAGAGAAGAAATAATTTTTAGTGTATTTCATATTTTATAATATTTAAAGAATCTCAATCGGAGTGTTAGATAGACAAACCTGTGATCATACTTCCTCTTCCTGGTCCTCGTTGTGGGTGTGATAACATAAAAGCAGCAACATCCACATTCTCACCTCCTTTGTCTGACCATACTCTAGATGGGAGTCCAAACTCAGAAATAGCTTCCCTGAATACCTCTAGAACAGTAGATGCTCTGTTATTGTCCGAGGCCTTTAAAAATACTGGCATTCTGGAATAGCCATCTATTCCTCCATGGACAACAATTCTCCACCTAAAGTATAATAGACTTTTAACCCATGCCTGTCTGAGCATGTCAATTACTTAGTCTAAAGCCAGACAAGTTAAATTGTCAAAAGGAGAAGCCTGGGTGATATTACGAGTTACACTGTTATGGTAAGTATTAACCCATTCCCACCAGAGTTTGCCAAAAAATGACATCTTTCATTGAAATTTTACTCAGTCTAACCCAAGATTACAGTACACGCATCATGCTTTGTCTTATATGCCAGATAATTTCAATCTTCAAAGGGAGAATCCTTCACAAGCCTGGCTTTAGTAACCATAGCAATTAAGGTTGTCATTCTGAGTCAAGTGGTCATGGTCATAGTGATCATTGGTCATGGCAAGGTGGTCACACCATGACATGATCACATTTCTTTGAAAGCCAGATTTTTGGCTGGTGTGATTGTGGATTTTAAATTATTGCTTATTGGATTCATCTAAGCCGGACATACCGGTATATCCTTTTATACATGTATTAATATATATATACATGTATTAATATATATATATATATATATATATATATATATATATATATATATATATATATATATATATATATATATATATATATATATATATATAGTTAAAGTTCAAAGACTCAACAGTTTGATTAGACATTTTATTACTATTTAGTTTCGTGCCACAAATATTGTGTGGTACTCTTCAGATAAAATGGTCTAATATATATATATATAAAATGAAGAAAAGCTTCTTTTCCACCCTTATGAAGCTTTTTAACGGACAAAATTTTGAAATTTAATATATCAATGTTATGTGTATAAATCGAATTTCACAGATTATACATCGATATTGTAACTCATAAATCGAATATAAAAAATTAAAACATCAATGTTGTGGGCCATTCATGTAGTTTGTAATTCAGCAATCCTAGTTAGAACATCTGCATCAACATTAAAATCATTATTATTTGTATATATTTGCGTTCTTGTCCATATTTCGATGACGGTTCCCAAATAAAACTAAAAGATGAGGAAACGGAAGTGCTTTGGAACGAAATACGGAAGTGACGTTTTACAGTAATTTTGCGTGGAGTTCGCGCCGTATTTTGGTAAACAAAATGGATGACAGTGGAAGGTCATCTGTCCAAGATTTTGTGAGAAATATCCTTAGTGCAGTAAATAGCTTGCAGTCCCGTCCTTGCAGTTCTACGACTAATAGAAGTGAAGAACCAAATCGTGGTGTTCAGTTCAACTCCGTAAATGATGAAATTAACGCAAGGTTTCAGATACCCCGACAAGCGAGGGGAAATGGCCGCGAATCTTCTTCGGCAACTTCATACAATCCAAGACAAAACTATAGCAAAACAAAAGTGCCAGCCAGACGGCAACCTAAATCAGCAAAAAGCGGTTCATCTACTCGAGTACAGAAGGTGCCAGATTACGTGTACAAGGATGTATGTTTATTGCCAAGTCCAGACTGGAATACCGTACCACGAAGTTCCATAAAAGCAAACCTGGTAGAAAGAGGGTTATACATAGATGCTTTCCAAATGGATAAAAACTGGGACGAGATTCGCCTTTACAACGAGCTAGGTTCATTATTCCAGAGTGCACTTCAACGCCAAAACCACGATGACACTGCCACTGGGTAAGTCTTCATCTTTTGAGTATAAAGGTATTTAAGAAATAGAAAATGGCCGCCCGTGTTTATATAGCCTGATGCAAACACGAGAGTGAATTGGGAGAATTCGAAAGTTTATGTGAACCCGAGCCGTAGGCGAGTGTTTACATAAGTACTTTCGAATTCTCCCAACTCACTCGAGTGTTTGCATCAGGTTATATAAACACAGGGCATCCATTTTCTATTTCTTTTATGAAATAAGGCTAAAAATGTGCTGTGACATCACAACCGTGTTTACATAGCCTGATATAAACACGGTAATTGACCAATCACAGCGTGCGTAAGACGCAACCTATTTTATAAATATATATACAGTATGTCCCTTTGTAGATGCTGCCTGCCAGTGGATGTTTGTCACATGAATTTAATGCCTGTGGAGATCTATTTCCAATAGTATAATAATAATGACAATAATGGAAACTTTATTAATATAAGTTTTTCTTAGATATATACAATTGCAAATCTCGCTTCTTGAGGTAACTCACAATTGGCTACTTGAATCACATATGATTATATTCAGTATTAACTTTTATAAAACAACAGAACAAATTTACACTTAAACATTTAGTAGTTCAGGATTGGTCCATAATAATAATAATAATAATAATAATAATAATAATAATAATAATAATAATAATAATAATAATAATAATAATTATAATAATAATAATAATAATAATAATAAAAATAATAATGATAATAAAAATAATAATAATAATAATTATGATAATTATTTATCAATTTCTCTAATAATGTTTTGGCAAAATTTCAGAATTGTTTTTAAGTGATTTTGTTATTCTTGAATTATATATATACAGATTTGAATTTGTTAAAAGCTCTGGGTCCAGTATAGTTCCCATGAACCTTCCTCAAGGACAACTGAGGAATGCAAAAGTGGTTAAACATGTGTCTGGGCAATGTAAATGGCATAAGGGCTTTAGAAGATTTAAATGATGAAATGTAAGTACTCTGTATATAAGATACATATATGCACGTATATGCAGCACTATAGGGTATGGTTTTTGAGTGCCTGGATCTGGGATAGGGTTATAGAGTATTTCAATCTGGAATAAGGCAACCCCCCTGGCTACACCACTGTTTAATACCCAGCTGTATTATGGTAAAATATCCAGCTGTATTAGCAAAATTAGTAAATAAGATATACTGTATTTACAGCAGTAAATTTATCTTTTTTGGGCTTGAACGTCTTGACATTGGTTTAATGTTTACTGCTACTGTATAATAGTCTACAAGACATTCAGGGTTTGAATGTCTTTATAATTTGTTGATACAGTATGTTACAGTATGTTGTTGGTTTTTAATTTTTTTATATTAAATATTTTTTAAATTTCTTTTGCCCATAAAATATAATTTATTGATATCTCAATTTCTATTTATGTGGAATAAATGGAACATTTTTGTTTTTGGTTTATTTGCCATCCCAGGATAACAAAGACAGTGACACTGAAAAAGAGTTAGACAAACTATTACATGTAGATGGTAATGAACGGAGTTTACTACCTGGTACTAGGCATATACAACATGTACCCATTGTTGAACATAGTGAAGATGTATTCCAACTGCAGTGTGAAGTTTCTGCAGTTGAAAGTGAGAAGAATGTGCTTATACCACAGACATCCCTTGGTGATGAGGAGAGTGATGCTAGCCCAAGGTTAGTAATTATTGTATACTGTAACCTGGTTCATACAGCAAGTTATAAGTATACCGAACTATTCAATTAATTGGTGACAGCCACTGGCAGGCTGATACAGTAGAATCCTTTTTGATTTATTAGGCTTTATAATAAATTATATTCCATTACCATTATAACATAGATTTAAATACAACGTCATTTTTTATTGGCTGCCATGAAAATGGAGCACGGCCAGTTTAAGTGCAGGAAAACATTGTGCTTATGTAAGGAGAAAGCAACTTTTGATCAGTGAAATAAAGCTTGTTTTCCATTGTTCTGTGTCTGATTCTTCCATCAGTGCCATTTGGCACTTTCATTTTTTATTCTGTCTAATGCCAGATGATTTTACTTATCAATGGGAGACATCCTTACATGGTGGGAGTTAAAGGGTTAAAAAAGAAATGGTTCATGGTGAAAGCTGTACTCCATTGTGTTATGTGATTTACTTAGAAAGTTAGGAGATCACTCTTGGCTATCGCCTTGAGCAACTCTTATGCTTTTTTCATGTGCTCTACCAACTTCCCATCAATAACTTGATGGAGCATGCCAAACCATGAACAATTTCTTTACTATTACATGTAATCACCATTGTGCCAACAGCATTCTGGTTTGCATTCTTGTTAGCATTTCACAGGCAAGCTGCATGTTTAAGAGTAAACCTAATTCAACAAGCAAACCAAATTGATTTACTGTATACAGCGTGCTGTGACTGAACCAATTAAAAATTAAGTAGTGTTGAGCACTACATTGATGTTAATACAAACAAACTTAAAAATTAAGAAAAATATATTATAAAATTGAAAATATATTGTAAAAAAACTCTGATTAATTCTTCAGGACTTAGAATTGTGATACTTGAAAACTTATTATTTTTCCAGTGAATTCTCACGTCGTTCCTTTGGAAGACGACAGCTAACAATATCGTCTTATATGATGCCTGTCCAAGATTTAGAAGGTATCCAAACTATTCAATGTTAAAGGGCTAAATAATTGTTTTCCATGTTATCATTGTGTCTAATTTGGACATTTCTCTTGGTATCACTGGCAATCAAGGGCAAATTGGTTGAACTAATGTAAAATGCTGAGGGAATACATGTACATGGCAAACACATTTGCCTGTGTACAATATTACACATATTACTTATATACATGTAATTACATGTACTTATCTGTAGGAACCCTTACGAAAAAATCCTATAGGATCCTATAGGATCCTATAGGAACAAATTTTCCTATAGGAATTTGAATAGGAATTCCTATAGGAAAATATGCTTCCTATAGGAATTCCTATAGGATGCTATAGGAATAAATTTTCCTATAGGAATTTGATAGGAATTCCTATAGGAAAATATGCTTCCTATAGGAATTCCTATAGGATGCTATAGGAATAAATTTTCCTATAGGAATTTGAATAGGAATTCCTATAGGAAAATACGCTTCCTATAGGAATTAAAATTTGTGTTGGCCAAATTACAAAATAAATATTATTAGCAAACATTTTGGTCGTTGGTCTAAAATAATTTTATTTCCATACAAAAAGCAGTTGAGACAGACCTGAAATTCCATATCAAGATAAAAATTGCCATTAGTTCGGTTCTTCAACCACATTCCGCAGTATCAGACCATTGCCATAATTCCGAATTAATATGTGAGTGTAATTTTGAAACAGAATAGCGTATCAGAATTCAGAAAGAAAGGCTACAGGTAATAAAACTTCTGGCTAAACAGCGCAGTCACCAGAGAGGCTCCGTCTAGCCAGTGTCGTACCCAGGCGCATGCAGCCACGAAACCGCGCAGATAGCGAGCGCGCATTGATACTTGGGAGAGCGTCATTTCATTTTCGATTCTCATCTCAGCGCGCCACGTTTGAAATTAATTTGTGATGGTGTTTTGGCTTTTGAGATTCAAGCTATGGAAACTTTTGGTAATAAAAGACTTTTTGTTTGCGAAGAGATCAGGCAGACAGTCCTCACCGAAGTAACATGTTCTTACGGAAAGATTTAACTAAAAGCCATGAAAATCCAGTTGAACCAATAAAGTCCTATAAGCTTCTCTCGCACGAGGCTACGAGCAAGGTAAGAGATTGAGTATTTATCGTTTGTTTTCTATTGTCCTCCTTATTGTAATGTGAAATTTTCTTTGGCTCTCGTCAAATTTCCTGTTTGATTGTCCAATACAAACCATTTTATACTGAAGTTAGTGTAGTTGAACTGTTGAAGTCAATGTTTGGTATTACACTGTAAGTCATCATCTAGTTTTGTGAACATGGCGGTTGGAATCTCTTCTCAATTTAGTCAATTGTGGTTCCTAACAAACTCTCAAATCATTCTACCTTTTTTGCCATTCTTTAGCCACCGTTGCTTTCATGATAAGGATTATCTTATGTAAAACTAAAGCATTCAGATTTTGAGGTAAAAGTTATTTGTGATTAGCGTATTTTCACTGAATCACAGGCAGAATTCATCATCATTAATATGAAATATTAAATTGTTGTTAACAGACTAACAGTATGTTTTGTGTGTGTGTGTTTGTTTGTTTGCTTATTCATTTCATATATTATTTTCTCTTGTTTTCTAGTGCATAGGGTAGAGTTACCGTGTTCAGTTATGTTCAACCATTTAATTCAACTTGCTGTTTATATTGGTAAGTAAAATCCTTAAATAACCTTAATTCATATACTAGTAGTTTATTTATTGAGTAATGACATAATGATCTATTCCTATGTTGATATCTCAAAGTACTAATTACAGGTCATATATTGGTCTAACTGTATGTCTTTTATATATATATATATATATATATATATATATATATATATATATATATATATATATATATATATATATATATATATATATATATATGAGTAAAATTTGTTCTCAAGCTTTTTATACTCAGAAAAATGTCTGAGTATCCCTGACAGGATTCTTATCTTTCTTATTATCTTATCTTACCTTCTTATTACCTAATTCTTATTACCCGCGACCTTTGATTTATCCTTCTCACTACTGTCTGAGTCCCAGTAGTTCAGTCGGCAGAGCGTCTGTCTGGATATCAGAAGGTCGCGGGTTCGAATCCTGTCAGGGATACTCAGACATTTTTCTGAGTATAAAAAGCTTGCGAACAAATTTTACTCATATTACACCAAGCTACAAACTTCACTCTTAACATACATATATATATATATATATATATAGTTAAAGTTCAAAGACTCAACAGGTTTGATTAGACATTTTATTACTATTTAGTTTCGTGCCACAAATATTGTGTGGTACTCTTCAGATAAAATGGTTAGACCATTTCATCCGAAGAGTACGCACACAATATTTGTGGCACGAAACTAAATAGTAATAAAATGTCTAATCAAACCTGTTGAGTCTTTGAACTTTAACTATAATATGCTCTGGATTCCCATCGAGCACTCTGCCAAAGGTTTTTACAACATCTTCTACAGTATATATATTTAACAATTAAATTATGAGCTCAAAATTTCTGAGTGAATAGCTGACGAGAGTGGACAGCATTTGCAATAGTACACTAGTAAGTTTCTGCTATATATATATATATATATATGCATGCTAAAACACAGATCACACATCTGGATATTTTAGAAAGTTGAACAGTTTGATTAATAAGACAAACTGATATAATACTAATAATATTCATTTGGTATAATTTTAGTGATATACAGATACTGCATATTCCTTATACCTTACTGAACATCCCTATATTCTAATTGTCTTCAAAATTATAAGAATTCTGCTAAGGAAAGTAGAATTTTCTGTCCAAATTGTTTGTTCGGTAACTGCAATCTTGTACTTTGGAGGAATGTGACCTTGGGAGGGAATCTTACTCTTGACCCTGGGAAGCTAGTCAGCTAGTTAGTAGGTCATTACTGAGAGCCCATTTGTGATACAGTATATGATGGAAGATTAAGTCATATATATACTTTGTATATGTTTAATACATGTATTGACATTAATTTACACTCCACATGATTTTACTCTCTAAAGGGGAGGTAGCAATGGTATTGAGTCAAATGATTATTACCCATTCCTGCCTGAGCCAGCCAATAATGTCCCCTTTATTGTTTTACTATGTTTATCAGCAGATGATTCCTCAGACACCCTATTGTAGGCATCAATGGGTTAAATGGATTGACTATTTAAACAAAGAAAAATCACAACAAAATCAAAATTTTAGCTTATAAATTGAAATTTTGAGTTTTGTTGCAAAGTGGTTAATGTATACCTTTAAATATTTGATTTAATTAAATATTAGTTAACAAATTGTTGAACTAATTTTCTCATTCTACAGGACTGGACTGGTACACATTGAGTGATGATGCGAAAGCCAACTTCTCAATGAAAGAAAAGGATTGTTGATGTCCAAGATGATTACACTGATGTTCCCTTGTGTCATTGCTGATTGGATTGTTGTTAAGTACACTTTGAAAATACCAACATTCTAAATATGTAATGTAGTATCCTAGTATTCCTAAATGCTGAATGATGTATTTTGGATATAGATGCAGAACCACATACATGTAACATGGTTAGGATTTTTAGCTTAGTTAATATTTGGGAATTTGAACTGCCAAAAATGGTTTGCTTATGACAATCACCCCATATACCATGTATATAACTAGTATTTATTATAGTAAGTGTATACTTTAATGTCATCCTGATGTAAACCCTCACAGTTTTTAAATATGTGTTAAAATATATTGAATATGTTGACATTAATGTTAAATGCTTTTAAAAATGTTTATTTTCTCTTGGTCATTGATGTGCTGAATGACATGTTTCAGGGTGTGTTATTATGCACACCTACATGTGTAAGATAACACACATCAGGGTATGTTGCATAACACACCTTTTTATTAACACCTATATATTAACACATCTTAACATGTGTTATATAACGTACCAAGGTGTGTGAAATAACACACCTTTTCACAAAACACAACTTACGGTGTGTCAAAGTTTGGACAAGCCAAAAAAAAACCTTACTAGATGTGTTTTTTAACATACCATAAGGTGTGCCTTTCAACACTTAAGGTGTGTTAGAAAACCTAACGTAAGGTGTGTTAACATTTGGACAAAAAAGGTGTGTTAATGTAGAATATTGTACTGCGTAACTATTGATAAAATGTTTTGTAGAGTATCTTGTAGAATTCCAAAGACTGTTCTATTGTATATCTTGTAAGATAGCTTATAGAATATTCTAAAGAATTTCTATTACATCTTATAGCATATCCTATAGAATATTCCATAGAGAATCCAATAGAATACATCCCCAAATCTAATAGAATATTCTATATAATTTTTTATGGAATATTCTATTGGATATTTTCGTAAGGAGAACTTGCTTTGTTTCTCTCACTGATGAATTTCCATAGGATTTGCTCAATAGGAAATCCTATAGGATTTAATGGGAAATCCTATAGGAATTCCTATAGGATATTTGGGCAAAATCTAATAGGAATTCCTATAGGATTTCCTATTGAATCCTATAGGAATTCCTATAGGATTCAATAGGAAATCCTATAGGATTCAATAGGAATTCCTATAGGATTCTATAGGAATTCCTATAGGATTCTATAGGAATTCCTATAGGATTCTATAGGAATTCCTATAGGATTCAATAGGAATTCCTATAGGAATTCCTATAGGATTCAATAGGAATTCCTATAGGATTCAATAGGAATTCCTATAGGAATTCCTATAGGAAATTGGGCCAAAATCTTATAGAAATTCCTATAGGAATTCCTATAGGATTTTCTATAGGAATTCCTATAGGATTTTTTCGTAAGGGAAGTTTTTGTGCATAAAAATAATACATAAATAATTGTTGTTAATAAATTGAGCATATTAAAATACTGTACATGTAACTATAAGTAATTGGATGTTTTTATCACTTAGCTATTGAACGGTTACAAAGCATATTTCCAGATATTCCACATTCCCAGTTGGAGTCTGTACACAAAAATAGCAATGATATTGATGACGCGGTGGACACACTCATCTATCTTTCATGCGAAGCCACTGAAGGAAACTGTGTATTTGAAAGTTCTGGTAATACATTAAGCTGAAATAATTTAATAATTGTTTTATTTACTGTACATTACTTTTTTGTGAATTATGCTATCTTTACTTTTGGTATTACCGTACGATAGTATCTGGTAATGATGGCAAAATTGTTCACCAACTTGTAATACAAACCAGTAAATGTTGCTAGCATGTGGGGTGTGGCCACACCCCCACTTTCTGTTTGGGTAGGGTACAATATCTTTCAGTCCTCTTAAGAAACACTGACACATATTTCCAATGGATTGCAAAGTGTTTGAAACTGAAAGTGGTTAGCTAATAAAACAATAAAAGCCATGCCACCATGATTTCTATAGTGTCACAATACGGGTGCCAAAAATGCAATCCCAAAGGTCTTAAAATGAAACATTTCTGAGGGAACATGCCCCAATTGCTTTAGTAGTCTCGCGACTTACGTTGATTGCCTTGGGGGGGTGGGGTGGGGGGGGTACTCTGGCAATTTTTGGGTAGAGGTGCGCTGCTGTTTACTATCCCAGGCCTAAAAGGGCGATTTTCTATACCCTATCCCAGACCTAAACTAAGAAAAAATCAATACCCTATCCCAGCACTGGTGTCACATTGCCAAGGGTAAGCACTAAATGCCATACCGTGAGGCCCCTTGAGCCCGCAATACTACGGTCATCTAGGCAAGTGTTGTAGTTAACATCAATGTGCTGCCGATGTCTCCCTTATTAACCTCTGTAGCAACCTACGTTTAAAATTTCACTTATTCGTGAGAAGGAAGTCCCGCTTGATGACTGGAAAATCGTTCGATTTCTATAAGAAATCTCTAACTTATCGCAAACCGAACTCGTTGTGAAAAGAATAGCTATCCGAAAGCTATAAGCTTTCGCTTTGGATTTGAGACAGAAACTGGGCATTCGCGTTGGTCAATTGGTGTGAGCGTCTGAGCCTTTATGCAAAAAAACCCAACATATACATATATACATATAAAAACATATATATTGAATATATATATATATATATATATATATAATTTATTGGAAACTATCTAATATATATATACAGGTTGTCATTACAATGTGTTTCATGCTTTAAGCCGATTTTCCACTGGCGAATTTTGTCGCGCGAAGCGACATTTCTATTGTCAAAATTGAATAGATTGGAATAGATTTCTAATTAGGTCCACTCGAGAGCTCATAAGACAAAAGAAAAAGGCCGCTACGCGCGACAAAATTCGCCAGTGGAAAACCAACTTTACGCAATCATCAGAAGACTAACAGACTAACGATGTGTCACTGAATTTAAATTTAAATTTAAATATGCATGTCTGCGGCGGAAGTGTTAAATAATAATAATAATAATAATAATAATAATAATAATAATAATAATAATAATAATAATAATAATAATAATAATAATAATAATAATAATAATAATAATAATAATAATAATAATAAATGTCTGGTGGTATTTCCTTGAAGTTACACAATAAGTGCTTGTTGACATGGTGACAACTTCATAAAAGTTCATTTCTTTTATTGAGTAAAGGGAAATTCTGAAATATAATATGAAATTTCTCAGTAAGGCAGAGTTCGAATCTTTTTTGTCGTTAGTCTTAGACAGAGCGCCCGTCTTTAAAAACGGATAAAAAAGATGCGAACTCTGCCTTACTGAGAAATTTCATATTATATTTCAGAAATTCCCTTCTCAAATCATTAATAATTCATGAACCGAAAACAAAGGAAATCAGTACCGAGACGGAGGTTTTGATATCGGAGGAAGAAATTTCATAAATTAAGCCAACTTTCGCCTCGATTTTCTCTTAAAATACTGATTTGTTTGAGACGCTATATCATACACTCGGAAGAGTATTTCATCAGGATTCCAAACACCGAGGTGTTTGGAAATCCTGATGAAACACTCTGTATGATATATCACTTCACTCAATAAAAGAAATGAACTTTTATCAAGTTGTCGCCATGTCAACAAGCACTTATTGTGTAACTTCAAGGATATACCACCAGACATTTAATACTTCCGCCGCAGACACGATATTCAAATTTAAATTTAAATTCAGTGATACATCGACAAACATCGTTAGTCCGTTAGTCATCTGATGATTGCGTTAAGCACGCTGTGGCCTGAGCACGCTGTGAAACACAGTGTATTAATGACGACCTGTATATATATTTGATAGTTTCAAATAAATTGTATATTAAGCTCTACATCTCTGTATCGAGCACTCTAGACGACGTTTCTCTCTGACGAAGGGCCTTCGCTCGAAACGTTAGACTACTACGT